>PVJO010003353.1:0-125083 GCA_004026905.1 Hystrix cristata | reverse complement strand
TTTTTTTTTGATCTCTTGTTTTAAAAAAGCAACAGGTAAGAATTCTGGGACTATCAACATTTGAAACACCCGGGAGAAAGACATTTGAACATCATTATCAATCTGTCCAAACAATATTTTATATTTTCTGACCTCTAAATGACAGCATTTAAAGAAACCAGAGTGAGGCAGGGATAGCAGTTTGACGAGCCTGGATGTTATAAGAAAACATATGGGATGTGTTTTATAGAAACATAAATAATATGTATCGAGAAAAAAAGGAAGGAGGAGCACACAACCCAAGGAGATTACAAGAGTCTCAGAAACATCTGAGAAAAATGCAAGGGAGCAGCTGCTGTAACAAACACCCACCAACTCCATGGCTTCAAACAACAAAAATACGTTTGCTTACAGTAGTGGAGGCCAGAAATCCAAAATCAGTATCCCCGGGCTGCAATCAAGGTGTCAGGAGCTGTGCGTGCCTTCCCAGACTCTAGAGGATCCACCCCTCCACTCTCACAGCTCGGGCGACCCCGCTGTCTACTGTCTTGGGGCTGATCACTCCAGTCCTCCTCAGGGTCACACCGCCTCCTCTTCTTCCATTTGTGCTGAATCTCTTCTCTCTTACCAGGACACTTGGGATACAATCAGGGTCCATCAAGGAAATCTCTCATCTCAAGGTCCTTAATTTAATCTCACTTCCAAAGTCCCCTTTTCCACACAAAGCCATATATACACAGATTGTGGGAGCTAAGCCCTGATCGTCTTGTGGGCCGTTACGTAGCCTATCACAAGAGGCTGAGAGCAAGGGTGGACTTGTACAAAACATGGAGATGACACAAATGGCTTGTCAGGCCATGCTTAGAGTCAGAGATAAAGAAAGAATAGGATTACTTTTTAGAAATGAAAAAACTACAAGGTGTAATCAATTATGTTTTATTTTAAAAATGTATCACAGTTAAAGACACATTGCCATTAATCTCCCTCAAAATACTCCTGCTTGCTTTGAGCACACTTATTCTACCAATCTTCCCACTTTCTGAAGGAGCTCTGGAAGTCCTCTTTCTTGGGTGTCTTTCTGAGGTGTGATCAAAATTACAGTGAGTGTTGCTGCTGAGCACCCTCCAACACAAAGACAGACTCATAAAAACATTATGGTGTGTCCTCATCCACTTCGTTCACCAAAGCTGGCCCCATGCAACTTCTGGCTCTTCCCCAAAGCCAAAATGACCATGAAAGGTAAACATTTTGAATTGATTCAGGCCATTGAGGAAGCCATGACAGTGCAACTAATGACGCTCGTAAAAGAAGACTTCTGGAACTGTTTCAGAGAGTGGGGTTAAATGTGCTCATAGTGAGGGGAGGTTTTTTGAAGGAGTTAATGACAATGTACTTTTCACTTTAATAATTAAAAAAAAAATTTAAACATTCACCATGTTTTTCGATCACACTGCATATATGCCCCGCATCTGAGACAGTCGTTGGTACACAGAAAAGTCTTAATTGATATTTGTTAAATTAATAATAATTGAGCATTGAGCTTTCTTCATACGTGAAAGTGATTTACCTTTGTCAATTCACTAAGGAAGGACAGAAAGAAGGAAAGGAGGGATAAAGAGAAACAGAAGAGAGAAACGAGAATGAGAGGTAAGAGAAGATATAAAAGAAGAAGGTAAGAAAGACTAAAAGTTGGTAACTATAATGTTTATTCCATATAAAAATTTTTAATGAATTATTAAACAGAAATAGGGTGTGAATAATGTGAGATCATTTCAAGCCTAGCACAGATTTTTAATTTAGGATCTCTGAACCTGTTTACATGAGCATAGGTTGAATAGAATTATAATACGAAAGAAAATAAAAATAAAAACCTAAGACCCTGGGCTACTACAAATTTATTATGAGTTAGCATATGTCCAGTCAGGGGAAAATGTGTCATCATCTAATCCTCCAGTCACAGATGTGGAGAGTCCCAGCTATGGGACGAATGGAAACTGTGGAAAACACGGCAAAAGGGAAAGTCAACGTCAATGACATAGCAAATTATTTACAATTTCTAAAGTCTTATTTATTTACCTACATAACACATATCTAAAAGGGTTATATGAGCATTAAATTAAAGAATGAGGGTCCTGGAACACGCTGAGATTTCAATAATACAAATTTGGGGATGGGGACAGACCTTGAGGTTGGAGTGCTTGCCTAGCCTGTGTAGGGCCAGCACCGCAGTAAATTAATAAAATAATGTGAGTTCACGTCTTCCTGTCTCCTCCCCTTCTTTTTATTGTACTTTGCCCAAGGCCATTAAAATGGACGAACAGTGCATTAAAGGAACACTACATTTTAAAGAACACAATGACAAATTGTAGGTACAGCCAGAGCAAGGGTACTAGCTTGGTGAATTAACTAGTAATTATGTATTATTGAAATAATAGTGTCACATTTTTCCATAACACCTGACTCTTTTTAGAGGGTTTGATAGTTTGTTTTGTTCCCCAAACTAGAGCTAAGCAGTCAAGCATCATTACGTCATTTTGTATATGAATCTGAAAATAATCAGAGTGATTAGCTCACCAAAAGTGATATTGCTCACAAAAAGCCGAGGTGGAACCCAAGCAAGTTTCCCAAGCGTTCATCGAGCTCTTTTCTCTTCATTACGCAGCCTCCCTTACAAGCAGTGGTAGAAGGAGATGGGAAATATTACTGTGGAGATGGCTGAAAGAAGATATGATAACTGTCATAAACTATTTGAAGGATTAGCCCACAGTAAAAGGAATGAGATTAATGAGTGGAGATTATAGCCAGACACATTTTGGCTTAACATTAGGGAGGAACTTCTGAATACTTGGAGGTAAAGTACACTAGACCAAGGCTGCCTAGTGAGATGTCCAGGGAAAAAGAGAAGGCATTTCTGCATTGGGATATCAATTAAAGCAGCCCCACTTATTTATTCCATGGTTAAACACGTAATTATTAAGCAAAGCACTGAACTAGGTAGAGAAGGAGAAAGAAAGATCATGATGATGCTGTCTCTGACAACGTGGATCACCTCAAATGCCCCTCACAACTTTAGAAATCATGAGTGTTCGACATTTTTACTTCAACAGATTTTTAAGACATTTGGGAAAACACGATTGGCATCAACAGTGGAGACTTTTAACAACTGACAGAGCGACGCTTATACCCACCTAAATGTTGTTTTATTTTTCAATATTGAATGGACATATGAAAAAATGCACTCGGCCCCGTGAGCCTTGTGTTCACCCTTCTAAAGAAGAAACAGACAATGTGACGGGGCGACGGGTATTTCTTTCTCCAGGCTCTGTCGGAAAGCAATCATTTATTTCATTTAGTCCAGAATCCAGAATGTAAGCTGTTATTTTGAGGGAGGTCAGGTCAATTTAATTTCCACGCCTTTGAAATTTTAAAAAAATGTAACCATGTGCCAGTCTAAAGTGTTTCAATATTTGCATTTCTAATTCCTATAAATTATAAGCATTTGTTTTATGAAACTTGGAAAGATCACTATTTGTCTCAAATTATACCAGTTCTGCCGGCATCACACCAGAACACAGAATTGTGGAACATATGAGATAGAAACCTGACACGGTTCTCTGCGATGTGTTAAAGAGGGAAAAAAAATTTGTACTGCTGTATAAAAAGCTGGATAATCAGTTTCAAACCTCAAATTATAAGATTAAATCAATACAGAAAACAAAAGAAAAGGTTTACCCAAAGCGGAAGCTCTGAAGATAGCCCAGGAGCATAAGGAAGCATTGAGTAATGAAATAAAAGCCAACACTCTTAAACTATTATTGAATTATTTGTTTGTGAGTTTGTTTTGTGGTGCTGAGATTCAACCCAGACTCTTGTGAGTACTAGGAAAGCACTCTACCATTGAGCTACATCTCTGCCATGCTACTGAATTTATAACCTGGATCGAAAAATTTGTTTCACTCAGATCCATAGTTATTGTGTATTTATCTTAAAATAACACGTTGAAGCATGTTTTGGGTTTTAGGACACTGTTGAGATTGTTGATTATTTTAAAAAGAAAGACTACCACATTTCACATCATGGTCTATAAGGAATGATACTTCCTATGATTAAAAGTAAAGAAAAAAAGACACTGATCATCTTTTCCAGTAAATTAGTTTTTAAAGCTAAATCTACTTGTCCACAAACAACTTCCAGCACACAAGATTTCCCCAGACCGTCCGGCATTTATTAGTGTGGAAATACTGATACATCTTGTGACAGCAAGCATCAGATTCTTAAGAAATGACAAAAAAAAAATTCAATAGATCAGAGTTCTGAATTTTATCAAAACTTTTACTTCCTACAGACCTTGGCACAGGCTCATATTTCTCCTGATTTAGCACTGATAGGATCTCCCCAATGAATGTCCCATCTCTCCCACAAAGAACCCAGATCTGTGATGAATCATTAATTAAAGTAGATCTTGAATTCCCAATTCAACTGCTGCATGCATAGAGATTTTTTTCTTTGATTAAGTTAGCTACTTTAAGATGCAAAAATTTTGAGCACTCGTTGTTTCAAAAAGCTATTTTGTTTCTTTAGCATTCAGAATAGAAATAGGTTATAAATTCAAGAGCCATAAATGATTGGAAAAATGTACCTTCCTTCAGATGAAATAAAAAAGGGGAATTTTTTTCTCTTTTCAATGGCTTTACAGGATAGTCTTGTACCTCCAGAACAGGAAAGAGACTGATCTAACTGTACTCATTTAACAAATATTAAATCCAGATAAAACTTCTTACTTAATTCATACCCTTCCCTCAGTGGTGACTCATTTCTCATCTAAATTGTAATCTTCAGGTTAAGAATAATAGAATCTCATCAATCTTGACTCTCTGGCTTCTCTTTCTGCGGCTCGATCTCCATATATGGCTAATGATCTCCAATACTTATGGCTTAAAGAGCGTACAGCCAGCAGATAACTTAGAAATGTATGATAATGATCGAATCCTGGAGGGTCAGAGTCCAGGTCTTTCCTCCCGATCGTCCCCACTTCTGTTGAAAGAAAAACCTGTCCTCTGCTTTAAAAGGCTGCAGTAAAACAGTTTTTGTGATTTTCCTTGAGGACACATTTCTGTGTCTCACAACTCTGGGAAACTATTTTATAGATTTAACCTACATCGTTACGATAGCCCCTCCTTGGAACAGGTTGTGGATAGACTGTCACCATTCTCCGCGTGAGACATCTGTGCCCAGGAAGAGCGGAATAAAATAGTCCTGCGCCCTGTCTCCAGATGTAATTTCATCTTCCCTCGCTGTCCTGTGCAGACACTCCCGTTCTGGATCAAAGTCCACAGTCCATGACTGACTGCTGCAAGAATCTGGACATAGTATTGTCCTGTTTAGCACGGTGAGCAAAATATCCTTTCGAAGTCAGGTCCTGGTCCCGGCTGTGATGGTGATTTTGTTAGCAATACGATCCAGGAGCAAGTTGCTTACTTAAGTGGAACTAATAACACATTCTACAGATGTTTGTTGAGAAAATTCTGTGAAACAATGCACAGAAAAATGCTTAGATCACAGCCTAGGACACAGTAAGTCCTCAATATGTGTTAATATCACTTCACTAGTTGATATCTGCTTGGTTATCAAGTCCATAGATTTAGACATTAGGCTGTTATAAGTCTGAGGAATTACTGAGGATGGGCCAGAAATGTGAAGTCCTTCATGTGTCTTCCAAACCCACCTGATATCTAGGATGAGATCTAATACTGTTTCACATCAAGCCTGATTTCTTTTGGCACCTGAATCACTTCCTAATAATATGATAAGCACTGCACCCTGGTACCTTAGGAAGGCTTAAATAGGCAGAGGTCAGAATGACCCAGGAGCTGGATCCATGATGAAGTTTACTTGTAGACGGGGATTAGGGCTTTCTAGGGTAAGGCCAATGATTTGCAGATGTTTTATCTGCTGGTTAACACGGTTTTAAACTGATCTACAGAAAGGTAAGATAAGAGAATGTCGCTGACAAAATCAAATGATAAAAAAGTGAAAGCGGGGGCTTTAAGAGAAGAGACTTACTAGGGCGTAGTCCAAAATGTAAGGCACAAAGCGTTGATATGGCAGGAGTGTGGCTGCAATGAAATGGTGATTATTGCTGTAAGCAGTCTGTCTTTGAGTTGGGTCCTGATTTGAGAGAAACATGGGCTGACTAATGGATGCAGGAAGGGAGGGTCTCAGGAACACAGGGGCAGCCTCCTTTGTGCTGGGGAAAGCTTGGCATACCCCGACATCTCCAAATGGCTTTGTGGTTTGCTGAATAAGGTGTGCTGAGCTGCAGATGGGGAAAACACTGGTCTTATTATACTTCTACTTTCCAAAGCACCAACAATCAGATGATATTTTTTAAAGTTACATCAATTAATTGGGGCACAATACTCTTATTGTACTAGGAAAGCACCTTGGCTTCTCACAGTGTTTAAGTTCTTGCACTCTCTAACTTCAGTGGTACTAATGGTAACTGTCTCCAAGGCAGGGACCATGGAGCCTGCTCATCAGTACACAGATGTGGCTAAGAGCAACCAACCATGCCTGTCTGTTTTTCCTTACTTTATCCCTCCCCTTTCTCCCTTCTTCCCCTCTTCTCCCCTTTCCTTATGCAAAATATCAAGCAGTTGTGCTCATTTCTTTGTTCTAGATCCTCTACAGTTTTTCAGATATTTGAACCACATTCCAATGATGAAAATCCTATCAACACAAAATATGCAATATGGGATATTTATTGAAAAGTAGGTTTCTTAATTTTATTTTAAAATAGTTTAATACATGTATTTAAGTCTCCACATAGATAAATAGAAAGAAAGAATATTGGTTGATCTGACTGCAGCCATAGAATCAAAAAGAAAATTTTTCTTTTTTAAAAGTGATTCTGCAGAATAAGTCCTATATTTTGTACCAAATAGACAAAATTATGATGGTAACTATTTTTCTTTCACTATATAGGCATTGCTAAAAAAGGAAGAATGCTGGTTTCAAACTTTCAAAAAAAAAATCAGTTTCTTCAATGGTATCTTAAAGGAGTGTTAGATGTTCTTCCTGGAGAAACTTTGGCACAAAGGGCAAAGTTACTGTGATTTGCAAGCAAAAATAACAAAAGAGCAGAACCTGAGTAGTATATTTATGGTCATCGAGTCTGATCATTGAGTCTGAGTTTTAATAAAAATCTCCTTACAAAGTCTCAGGGTTCCATTTCCTAGACTCAGAGTGTGGAAGGACCAAGGTCCTGTCCTTATGTTTCATACTGGGGACCTAAGACCCCCAGAGAGGTCGGTGCCTGGTAAGAGATCCCCAATACCTAATCGGCATAGTCGGGACTAGAAGGGAGCTCTCTTGAGTCCCAATTCAATGTTTTTCCACCACAACGTAGCCTCTTCTCTTGACAGAAAAGGAACCTGCACCAGAGTCTCCTGAGAGATGCCATGTGGGTTTTTTTTTTTTTAACTGTGATGCATTTTTTATTCCACTTTGAGAAAAATGCTGCCAAACTGTTCTCTAGGGAGCAGAGCCTCTAAAAGGAGAGGAGGTTTTCCTGCTTGGAGATCACAATGAATAATCATTCCTTTAACACCTAGACTGCATCCCAAAGGCCACAACCACCCTGGGGAAGATGATCAGATGGAGAACATGTGAGCTGGGTTAAGGAGAAAAGATACTGGGAAAAGTTGAGGAGCAAACAGTCAAGGGGTGTTGGAGTAGCACTGAAATGCAAGCGAGACTTGGTAGTGGGAGAGACACTTGCATCATCTCTCTCTCATATAAACACTGTATTATCTTCATATGCATACGATGTCTTTTCCTTATAGCCATTGAGAGGCCAAAAAAAGACAACGTAGATGCCTCTCAGCTATGCGAGGGGGTGGGAATCTTATAGTAGGGAACAGTGTGGGAGAATAAAGGAATTTAGATGGAGTCAGACAAAAAGTAAAGCATCCAGAGATGAATAGAGTTGAAACACAGTGGCCAGGTGAGACAACCAAAGTGTTTTGTGTCCTGCTTGGTGGTGAGATGGTGATCAGTTTCCTTCCAATAGATAAATTTTGAGGGTCCCCCCTGAAACTTGTTTTACTTATTTTTTAAATTTTTGAATAATAATTTATTTAATATTTATATATTTCTGATACAGTGTCTCACTGTGTTTGCCCAGTGACCCTCTTGCCTTAGCCTCCCAAGCATTGGGACTACAGGCGCATCCTACCATGCCCATATCACCCTTCATTTTAGAATATTCTTGATTTCCTTTTTTTTTTTACTAAAAAGACAGTTTTAAATAAATCTAAGCTTATAGTATGAGTTTAGATACTCTTGGTACAACAAAATTTCTGTGAAACTTTAAAAAAATGTCTTATTTTCCGGATGGCATTAGATATCACAATATCTAGTGTATTTCTTCACCTGTGGTGGGTGCTGAATGAATATTGGCTTGGATGTCATCCAAATGTTTATTGATGGACTTTATACGAAGTGACTGGAATGTGTATATTCAGGAAGCATCTTTCCAGGATTTTCTTCTCTAAATACGATCCCAGAGTCTAGGAAATCTAACGAGATCCCACATTTTACTTTTCATTTTTTTTTTTTTAACCTATGTTGAAAAGAATCTTGGGCTGGGGATTTAGCTCAGTGGTTAGAATGCTTGCCTTGTAAGCACAAGGCCCTGAGTTTGATCCTTGGCACCAAAAAATATAAAATAAAATAAAAATAAAAAGAATCTTTTCAGCTTTTTCCAAGGAATAATGTGGTTTAACGCTTCTTAAATTTTTCTCTGCATCCCAGAGCACAAAACAATGCAATGACAGAAAAGTCACTGAGCCGAGTGAACATTATTCTAAGCGCAAGACGTCAGGATCTGCATGAACCCTAATGGTGACTCCAAAGACAGGGTAAGAGGAAATCGAAGACAGGCCTTACTGCAGCGCCGTTCTGATGTCCTGGTCTCTGTCGCCCTGCAGACAGCTCCCCACCCGCGGGCTCCTGAGTGTACCTTGAACTTCCAGGGTCCTGGAGAACAGCTTTGGCATGTGACCTCACACTCCCAGTTCTAACCAAATTTCCAGGCACAACTTTTTCATAACAGAATATCTGAACACACACACACACACACACACACTCCTACTCATGTCAAAATACATTCAACAGAAAATTAAATCTCTGCCCTGCAAAGTACTTCATTTTTGTTACACCTTTGACAACCCCACCAACACCAACAGTGGCTTGTGGGGACAGGGCCACTCAGGCAGACATTACCAAACTCTTGGGATTCATGGAGTGGCCACACCCTGTCACTGAACGAGATTTCCTAGAAAAAAATGCAGGAAGGGGCTCATATTTCATCCACAAGAAATACAATTCTAAGCGCAAATTTTTCTTTGTTGTTTAAAATTCACCTATGATGATTTTTACTTTTTTTTTTATTTCTAAGATGTAGTTTTAGACAGAAAATTTATAATTTAAATACAGCCTTTTGAATAGTTCTAACAGTTCTTGTTACATTGTTATTGTTGTTGTTATTATTGTTATTTTCAAATCCAAGTCACTACATTTCCAAGTTGTTTATTCTAAGTAGCTGAAATCTGAGCCATCCTTGAAAACACTATTTTGCAATCCACATGAATTAAAGTGCTTAGAATTCAGTATTAACAAGCGCAAATGACCTTTTTAAATACACCTAATTTACTGAGTCCATTAGGTTTATGATAATAAATAAAACCTCTGCAATGTTTCATAATAGCAATAATGCCTTTCAAATGATTCTGTACTTAACGGCCAATTTCTGAGCATTAAATGTTGTTAACAATCAATTTACTGGATATTATTGCGCTTCCATTTATAAATATCAAATTATATAGGTCATAGTGTTACCTTTGCAGGCCACTTGCAGAATTTCCATTGATGTTCTGTAGAATAATTGCCAGACATTTTGTCACAATGATTTTTTTTTTTTTGAAGAAAAATCTGATTCTCCTCAGGTTCCTAGGCTCTCGCTCAGATACTTTCTCTAACTTTTTTCCCCTCAGGATCAGGTAATTAAAAGGGTATTGATGCAAAGAGGAGCAGAGCACCACATGGCTTGGCAAAGTGTTTCCATAAAGTTCTGTCCTGTAGCTGTGGATACAAACTCAAGCTGGTCATGTGCAGAATTCCAGCATGTTGAGCCCACTACCCCTCGGCACAGCCAAATGTTTCCGCAGCTGCCCTTTTGTCCTGTTTCTTAAATAAACAAAGAACAGATACAAATTAATGACCTAAATTTATGGCAAAACACACTGCCTTCCCAGAGCAAATAGCCTTAAAAGAACAGATGCTAAACTGACATTTCTTACTCACAGACCCCCAGAGAAGATACTTCTGTGGGCACATTCGTTTATAGTCTATAGGAACTAATAATTTGTAGAGATGCGATCGTGTCGCGCAGTGTCACACTTACATGCCGATTTCCCGAGCTTCCTGGCGTGGGCAGAGGGCAGTCATGGTTCCTTCTGTGGTCGGCTGCCCCATACTGTTCCTAAGATCTTAACAGCTTTATTTCACTTTTGCATTTTATTTGGCTTTTTAAATTTTTTTTTTTTGCTAAGAAAAACTAAAAGATTCTTTTTATGAATTTTAAGTGATACCTAATGATTGGGTTTGGTTGACATCATCGCTACTGTGATTTCTAAAGAATGGCAGAAATGGCAGGAAATCTTCTTTGTTTTACTCTTCGAGCAGGATGGAATTTTATGAAAATGGGATTGTTTCCCTCAAACTTGGTTCAGAATTTGCTTTCTGCTCTTTGTCTTCATTTCTATTTTATCCAGTGCCAACTACATATAACAAAACTTGATAGAAACAATGAAAATCTTGCTGCCGACTTTGCATCCAGGGACTTAGTAGCTTCATAATTTATGGCAAATGGGAATGAAGCTAGGTCACCTCCAAGCAGGCATTAGAATGAAAAGGTACATTATGTTCTTTGGCCACACGTCGTGCATTCCCTTTATCCCACACTGTACAATATTTCCCATCTTATTCAATAATTTAATATACATTTTCTTGTCAAGCTTCTTGGCAGCAGGCTATGCAGCTTGCAAGATGGACTGAGAATGCCACAGGTGGGCTGATTAGCGGGTGGCATTTCTGAATTCTAACAAGCTGTTAGCATTATGTCTGTTTGCTTTAGGTACAGATGTGAAATGATTTGACAGTAGATTTCAAAAGTGTGTGAGTACATTTTTGTATGTCAAACTATGGAAATATGTTTTTTTTTAATTTCACACATTGATAGTATGTATTGTATTTATTAATTTCAGAAAGTATATGCCACTGACATGGCATAAAACTTAAAAAGCAGTATCCATAATGTATAAAATGAACAGATTGAATAAACATCCCACTCCCAGTTAATCAGAAAGTCTTATCTGTGCTTCAGAAAAAGTCAGAGGTTGGAATATCGCAGCCAGGAAATAAGAGTCTTTGAGAAGTTTGTTTTAATTGGTTTTATAGTGTGATGGTGATTTTTAAAAAGGAGGAAAAAAAAAAAGAAAAAAAGAAGCAAAAGGGAAAACAACAACCACACACAACAAATGGCGTGTGGAACGTTTGCCAGTCACATTAAGTGACATCTGCCCTTGTCTAAAATTTCAAAGGTGATTTCAGGATTTATACAGGAAAGTCTGCTTGATGTGCAAAAGGAAAATTTAAAATAAATCTTAGAAATTTAAATTTTGAGATATGGTAAGGCTACAAGACAGCCGTGAGCAATGAGAGACACCCCAAAGTTGAAGAGCAGACTAGGTGACATTTAAAGGTAATTTCACCTAACTGGGAGGGGGAGAAAACTAGTTCTGAAGGTGGTCGGTTCTCCGAGTGGAGGAGTTCAAAGGGGAATATTTGTGCTCAGGCTCGGGGGATCAGTTCGGCTTTGAGGCGCCACATTCTACACTGTGCCCTCTCGCCCAGGCCTTGGAGAAGCCACCGTGGTGACCTCCGTCCTCGCCTCACTCCGTGCAGGAACCCGGGGTGACCGTAATGGGAGGGAGGCGCCGCAGTCCCTCTCAGGTGGAATCTGAAAAGTCTCGGTGACATCCCTGTATCAGATGCAAGCCCCGAGTACAGCAGATTCTCATGCTAGACCCACAGCGCCCCCAGGGAGCTCCGAGGGGACACCAGGGAGACGTGGGTCAGCACTCTTGGCACCTGCAGGCACGGCAGGTGATGGCTTCGGGACGGAAGCGCTAGCGGGCATCCACCATCATAGCAGCAAGCACCGGCCAACAGGAGAGAGGCTCTGCTTTTGTCTCCATCAGCCCTAACCGAGCTCAAAGAAGAGCTACACGACATTCTGATTTTGCAGATGAAAACCCAAGCCTCGGGGAGAGAATGTCCCATCCTTGCCCATGCCCCATGCGGGGCTCCGTGTGCTCGGCCAGCAGGGCTGAGACCGCGCTTCCCAGCTGAGAAGCTACTTGGGCTTGCCCGGCTGCTAAACCCTGAGGCCGCTGCAGTGAAGTGATTCGAAATCTGTATTTTAATGTGCGTATTCATTCAACACATGTTTACTGGTCACTGACTTCATGCCAGGCCCTGTTCTAGGTGCTGAGAATAAGTGAGGAATGAAACAGAAAAGTATCTCTGGCCTGGGAGCCCACCTGCTGGTAGGAGAGGCTGATCATAAGCTAAGTCGGCGTCTTGTGTGTTACTTGAGAAAGTAAACGGGCTATGGGGGAAAGAGGGTGATTGCGAGCGTGGAGGAGGGAGATGAGTGTGTTCAGGAAGGGTTTCCGGAGGAGGATGGGGGGACCCCCATGCAAAGTCCTGATGTGGGAGGAGCCTGGTAAGAGGAAGGAGAAGCAGTCAGTGTGGCTGAAACAGCCGGAGCTAGGAGAGAGGTTGCCCAAGAGGTGATGGGTGGACTCTGAGCCCCAGGGCCACAGTAAAGGAAAGCAGCATTTCCAAGGGTTGTCCCGGGAGCCCTGCTATTGTGAACATTCCTTGTGTTCCTCTGCGGCACAGCATTCCAAATTCCACACAACAGACTTCCAAACCAGCTTTTGGAACCCAACATATTTGAAAATGGGAGCCTGCCCTGGAATATAAAACAGGCCAGAAACAACACCATCTCATCTTGGGTTCAAGCCCTTTGCACACAAAACCGGAACACTGTCTGGTACAAAATGACCCTTTAAACTTTGGCCAGGGTTTTCCCCAGTGTACCATGTCTCTTCCTCTTGCCACATAAAGGCGTTTGTCCTTGCTTCCCGCCAGTTCAACAATCAACAGTTTTAAAAAGTAATAATCCTAGTCTTAGATCTTACACAATCCTACATTTTCTGTATTTGTTAGTTTTTCTTGATGGACTTCTGGCTAATAACATAATTTCTTACAAGCTTGTACACTCTACAACCTCTATTGTTGCTGTGATAATAAAGCGTATATGAGATACAGAGCCCGCATGGGAATTCCAGTAACACAACTCAACAGAGATCTCTGTGCCCACCCCTGTTCTCAGTGCCTGGCATACTATAGTCATTTCATCAAAATCTGTTGACTGTTAAAGGAATTTTCATCAGAAAAAGAAAATGGACATCAGAGAAAAATTATTTTTAATTTTACCTTCTCAGTACAGTTGCCATGTGGGTTATTTTCTCCTCCATCATACAACCTACTTCTAAAATTAGCACATGGCGGAAGAAGGTGACTCTGTCCTCTGAGGGCAGAGAGCTGACAAAAGACCTGTGTCTCCTGGGTCAGCGTCTTGGGAGGGGTTTGTACACAGAAAATGGCCTGGGTGTTATTTCTGAGTTCAGGGCTTTGATGAATACCATCAAGGGACAGGGAGAGAGAAGTCACTGTGCACAAACACCGCCTGACCTCTGCGTTTGTCCAGCTGCTGTGGCTTGTTTCGGCCTCCCCACCAGAGTGCAGCTGCTCTGTGCTGCCACTGTGAGCCTGACATCCCTCACCCCCGTGATAAGTCCAGGACCCAGCAAGTTTTCCAGAGGACTCGACAATTATTCAGCCCCACCCTTACATTACCATACCCGCTGCCTTTTAAAACCTCAAACTATGAAGTAGATACCAAGCTACATTTATTTTCAGCATGAGGGAAAAAAAAGGGTTCGCTTGAAAACCAGCACTAATATTTTTAAAGAACTGTTTTTTTCTTGTGATGGCCCCATCTCTGCATAGAAAGAGAACAGGGCTGTTTTGTCATGCGGAGGACCGGCGCTTGAGTGATGGGTTTGGAGAGATGATGGATTTGCACTGGTCCAGCCCTCTCCCAGTTCTCCTGGTGCCCCCTGTGACCAATGGCAGGCATTTGCGAGACAGCTGGCAGGGTGAGGGGTGCAGGCTTGGGCTGTGCTTCGAGCTCACTGGCCTCTGCACGGATCAAAGACTCATTAGCATTTCGCTCTCGCCAAACCAACTTATTGGCTCAGACAATCTGTATTGCTTTAAACCTTTAGACAGCTATACAATTTGTCAACGAGGCAGGGTTTGGATTTGATTTTTGACAGTTCCCATCCGAAGACAAAAAAGCACATATTCCCAAAGCCACATATATTACGTACAGTTTAATTCTGGTTTTGTTTTTTGGCAAATACAAATTAAAACTTATTTCCCCAAGCACCAAAATAATAACTTTGGGTTACAAAAATGTGACAAATGAGCCACAAGAAAATGGAGAAAACATCTCTCCTGGCAGATCTGGTGGCAGACCACTCAAAATAGGACTTCATGGTTTACATGAAGAATCTCCCACAAGATTTACAAGATTGTAGAATTTGCAGTATGTCAGTGAATGCCTCCTCCTCTATTGAATATTATTGTTTGTGGGGCTCAATGGACAAAATCCAAGTTGAAAACTCAAAAGATCTTGACTTCCAATATTCTTTTGTTTTTGTTTTGTTTAGTTGAGATGTGTTCCTTGCTATGTTACTTAGATTGAGCTCGAGCAAGCTGTTTTCCTGCCTCAGCCTCCCCAGGAGCTGGGATTACAAGTGCATGCCACTGGCACCGGCATCTGACTAGCAACACAAATTCCACCACTGAGTGACTATATGACTCACAGCAAGTAAAGTGACTTTTCTGTCTCTGAAATTTACCAGACAGAAAATGAGAATCACAATATTCAGTTACATGCTCTTTCGGTAAACTATGTAAAGAAATACTTTTTAAAATTCAGAGAATTTTTTTTTAAACCAAAATGAAAGTCTCTCTGCAGGAGTATGAGTATTGCTTTCGTTTGTAAGGGGAAATTTACAGCGAAGGTGGAAAACTTTACACTGGGCTCTGTGCGTTGGACCATTCTGATGATTCTCTGTGTAGGCTGTCCAGCCTGCTGGAAATAGCAAAAGCACCAACCCCTTTGCTGTTCATTTTCCTTTTAAGAATCCTCCGGTTCCCATTACGGTATTGCCTGGAAGGAAAGAAGGCAGCAGCCTGTTTTCCAGTTGGAGCCTGACGCTATCTGTGTGGTTCCGGGTGCTGGGGGCACGGGAAAGATGCAGGCTTTGCGACTCCCACCTTCCAGCGAGGCTTCTGTCGCAGTGTTGGCCACGAAGCTGGCACCGCAACAAGGGCTGAGGGATGTGGCCCCCAGTGCCTGGGCTGTACCTGTCCAAGTCACTGAGGCATTAACTCTGGGACAGCCAGATGTTTAGTTGGTGGAGTCAAATATAGCAATGGGGGAGGACGGAAGAAGAACAATCATTTAGTTGGATCTCAAAAAGAAATCACCAAAACTGTATTAACATCTTTAAAAAAAAAAAGGTTTAGAAAAGCCTCCCATTGCATAGAGTGCATGAGAAAAACAGCTGTTGGGTGGCGGGGATAATGGATGGCAGTCTAGTGAGCGGCTCAGAGGAGATGGCGCTGTGGTCCTGGGCAGGGGTGAGGCTGCTCCTGCCAGGGAGAAAGGAGTAGTCAGGGCAATCAATCAAGTCTGGAGCGCCAACCTTTGGGTTCGCAGGGAGGATTCACTTCTCGGCTGGTTGCATTTTCTAACTCATAATTCTCTTCAGTGGAAAAGAGGGAGAGGGAAATTTCAGGACCGTTTATATTGTGGGACGCATCACGTTGAATAAAGTGCTCCCCATTGTCAAGGCGACCTTTAAAGAGGGCCTTCTTGCCTTTCCTCTTTGCTGAGCACACAATTAGGCACTTGAATTCCAAACCACACTACAGACACTGGATCATGGATGTGTAGCTGTCTAAAGTGACTTAAATTAACTTTGAAATCAGAGATACTAAAAAGGCAGGAGTGGCAGCACACACCTAGAATCCTAGTTACTTGGGAGACTGAGGCAGGAGGATCACTTGAGCCCAGAAGTTTGAGGCCAGCCTGGTAAATACAGTGAGACATTGTCTCTGACAAGAAAAAATAAGGGAGTGTGACTCAGTGGTAGGGCCTCGCCCAGCAAGCTCAAAGGCTGGGGTTCAATCCCTGGCACGACCCCCCACCAAACTGGGGAATACTCGCTCTGTGAGCTTTAGCTATTTCTCAGCACACATGTTTCAGATTCTGCATCTTGTCATCTCTGTCCTTTTAGATAGTGACTCCCTGCGTAGTGTTTTATGCAAATTAAATAATATGTCTACAAGCAGTTAGCATTTTTAATAGTTTAAAATCTTTCACTCAAGTATCTAGAAAGAGGCTTTGTCATGTACTCACACCAACTTATACAAGGTTAAATTTCTCTTAGACGAATAAGCTAGTTTATTTCTTAAGTGATATTAATAAAATGTGTATAATGGTTTTTAGTTAACAACATGCTTTTGCATCCAGATTGAGCATATTGTTAGTGTTGGGTTGGTTTTTTTTTTTTAATCCTATGCATTTTACTAAAAATAGTTTACCAAAAGAAAAATCTGCTTTAATTTAATTGTGCTTTAAAAAAAATCATCATCTGCCAGGAATTAGTTACAGTAACATTAGAATTTGAGACTATAGTTGAGCAAAAAAAGAAAAAAAAAACCCAATAAAAGAAATTTAATTGAGGCTGGGGGTATAACCTGGGTAGTGGAGCGCATGCTTAGCATGTGCAAGGCCCTGGGCTCAATCCCCAGCACTGGAAGAAAAAAAGCAATTTTGCCATCAGGATGCAGACATGTATTTATTTAGTGTTCTTTCACCATCTTTCCCATGCTGGGGATTTCACAGTTAGTGGTGAAAGAAAAGATAGAGAATGTGGTGCTCTGCTAGATGGGGTGGAGGGCTTTGCTGGCCGCCCCAGGACGATAGCATCTCTTGATGCTGATACAGAGAGAAGGGTCACAGCCACGCCAGGACAGGAAGAGCAGGGGCAGCTGCCGCCCTCACTGGCTCGTGTGGTTTGACTTCGTGCCTACAGATAACAAAACCGAGCCATAGGAAGACAGAAGAATTCCACTAGCAGGAGCACTCTTCTTCCGGGAGAGGTGAGCAGGCCTCGACCTGCCAAAGTTCCGTGAGTAATGAACGCAGCCCCAGAACATTCATGGATTCCACAGTTTTCAACCACCCTACCAGGTTTTCTACACCTATCAGCAATTTTAGATGTAGGCTTCTCAGGTGCCTCCCCCACTGCCATGCTGAATTGGCAGCTTGGGAAGCCGGACCTCCTCTTTCCTGGAGGGGCTCTTTTCCTGAGGGAGAAGAGCTGTGTTACACACTTAGGATAGAAAAGGAGAGGAAAGAGGAACAAGGTAAACAAAGGCAGCAGGGATGTAAAAAAAGAGGAAAAGTCTGAAACATCGAATTTAGGCTGATGCAGAGCAAAAACTAGACAATAAGCAAGAAGAATAGGTATTGCCTTCTTCAGGAGAGATTCCTAGCTTATTCTAAAATACGCAAAAGAAAAAAAAAAAGGAAAATTTAAAAGTACAAAGAAAAAACTCCTCCAAGCAAAAATGTACTACGGTGCGCTAGATGACTAAGAGTTTTAAACAGTATTTGAGGGATATGAAAGTCAAGAAAATTGAAGAACAACCAGGAAATCCTGTAAGAAAATAATGTAGATTCCTAAATACAGCCTTGCAATGTGAAGGACAAAATGAAAAGCCACAAAAAGAATTTAAAAGTTAATTAATCTAAATTATTTGGCAGTGTCATAGTCAAGTGACCCAAACATCTGGATAAGTCAAGGTTAACATGGAAATCTCTAAGTGCCCAGATGACTGCACATACTTAACTGCTTTCTTAAAGACTAATTCACGCTCTTTGATGTCACATTGTCATGAACTTCCATTCTTATTTGTTGTAAGAAATCTGCTTTTGTTGAGTGCAGCACTGAAGAGCGTGGACTGTGGCATCACCCAAAATGGGTTCAAATGCCAGCTCTGTCTCTTATTAGTAGCAGGACTCGGGTAGGTTGCTTGGAACTCACCAGTTCAGAGGGATAATAATAGTGATGAAGTTGTAAAGATAAAATGAGACAATAGATATGTTGCTTGACACAGTGTCTGGTACATAATAACCACCCCATCTTAGTTGTGTTCTTTTGATTGCAATTTCCACTCTGTATGACAAGAAGTAAAAAAGGTATCTATGAGTCTGAATGTATTCACCATATCACTTGTTGCTGTGACAAACTTCTTCTCTTGGGCTAAACTGCCTATACCTCTAAAATGAAATATATTGGGAGATGGGTTAGACAAGCCAGGAGGGCAGGGAATTTCCCCAACTGAGGATTAAAGAGAGACAGGATAAAATTAATTGCTTCACTGGTATTTCTAATACGATGAAATATGATGTATTCAGGCTCAAAGTCATACTTATAAATTTTCTGCCATTGCCCACTATCACCTTCTGTTTTCTGCCTCGCAACACCAGGATTCCAGGTTTGGAAATGACTGCACGTGTAGCCAAGCAGCTCAGCCACTGCATGACATTCTCCAGTTATTTTTCAAACATTGTTTAGCCTTAAATTACTTTCTAAAAATAATGCAAAAATTAAATAAAACAGAAAACTTTTACAGAGGGGCTTGGGTGTAGCTCAGTGGTACAGTAAGTGCTTAGCATATACAAGGCCCTGGGCTCGATCTCCAGGACAAACAAACAAACAAACAAACAAACCACTAACTTTCATGGACCACCAACCCAGGGGCGGCTCTGCAGAGTTAGCTTCCCAAGGATCTGGGAGTTCCCTCTCCCCACGGGGAGGCAGCCTCCCCTGAGAATGAAGCTTGCATATATTCAGTGAGAGCCAAGACACCCAAAGTCGTGGTGCAGACAGTGAAGAGGAATTTTTCTGATGGAATCTGAGATGAATGTGAACTCAGTGTACGCACATCTGGGACAGGAAACTGACTTCCCAGCTCAAACAGGATTTCAGGAAAATCTGCTGGGTGAGTCTTAGGAAATAGAATGTTTGCAGATTTCATTTTATGTTCCTTTTAGAATGTGGTATTAACATCCCGGAGATTTCTCACATGCTGTGTGAGACACACCATCCAAGCAGCTCAGGTACATCTTTCTTCCCCGACCGACCCTACTTAGCATTGACGAGTTGACAAAAATCACAGCCCAAGATGGTAAGACGGCAGCTTCATTAATAATGATTGTCAGAGCAGATGGAAAACTGTAGACAAAACTTTCCATAGAATGAGTCTACCACGAAATTTCTTGATGAGACAGAAGGATGGTTAGCTACCACAGAATTATTCCTTACTGAACAGAATAAAATTGTTAAATTTCTACTCGCCCCTTTCAATGATTTTCACAGATCTCCACTGACTTATATTTGAGATGCAGACCCCTCATTCATGTGTGAAATGTACTGCTTACTATGCGGACATGTGACACTTCTCAGGGCTGTGAAATGCGCATTCTTCCTTAAATGTATTCATGTCCGTGTGTCCCTGAGAAAAGTAACTCCATAGGTACTGTGCCCCGCAGTTGATCTTTCCAATGGCTACACACACTTGGACTTCTGCTGATGAGAGAAAGCAAGTTGTATACCCACCACCAGAATGTTTTTTGATCATTTGGGTTGTTTTCTCATCTCTGCTTTTTGTTGTTTAATTTCGTTTACAGTGCAAATAGCCTCAGCAGACGCTAACCATTAATGCTGGGAAACAGAGCCAGAGTCTCTCTTTATTTCCTCCCTCCCCTACAGCTCGGCTCAGTGGGGAACAGAAAGGACCTTGCCCTCCTCCTCTTGCCACTGTTGGAAGGAGAACGAGCCCCCATCTCCTCATGCCTGCTGGAGGATGGATGGCCCAGGAGGACCTCAGAGCCCTGGCTGTGAGACAGAGAAAGGTGACCAAAGCCAAGGCAGCAAGAAGCAAAGAAAGAGTCCTCTTTCCAATCCAAAGAGCCTTCCAGTGCTGGGCAAGGACACCAGTCGGTGCCTGAGTCTTCAAACACAGCTCTGCTCTCCCTTCCCCATACCAAGGGAGCCCCCTCCAGCAACTTTGCTTAATTAACCTGTTCCGAGAAGCTGGAGACTCCCCTCAGCTGAATAGTCCACAAATTGAGCCTGAACTGCCAGAAGATTCTTGTCATGCAGACTATTCTGAGTATTAATTATACTACCGAACACTCTGTCTTCCTGCACCACCATTAAAGCACCAGAGGCAAAAGGAGAACGCATTGGCCAAGCAAACCTGAACACATGAACCGTTTCAGTGAGGGGCTCTGAGTGGAGGGGAACCAATGCATTTCTGTGCTCTCCAGTGTTCGTGTAAATGTGGGGGACACGCCAAGACCCCCAGTGGATGCCTAAAAGCATCAAGAATCCAAACCCTATACATGTTGGTTTTCCTATCCATGCCACCTATGATAAAGTTTAATTCATAAATTACTTAAAGTAAGAGATTAACAATGACTAATAATAAAATAGAAAAATATGTAACAATAGCTTGAATAAAAGTTATGTGAATGTTCTCTCTCCTTATTGTGCCATTCTCATTCTCCTTTTTCTTGTGATATAAGATGACGCAATGCTTACACAAAGAGATACACTGGACAAAAGGAATATTCATATTCCTGGGCGACCATCAAGAGGTTTCATCATGTTAATCAGAACAACATTCAATTTAAAACTTCACAGTTATTTATTTCTGGAACTTCCCATTTAATGTGCTCAGCCTGTGGGTAATTGTGGGCAACAAAAATTACAGAAAGCAACATTGTGGATGAAAGGGGACTAGTGGACTTGCTTCCAAAATATTCCGAGCAAGCACCAAGCTGGGGCTTGAAGATCTGGGTTCCAGTTCTAACCTTTACTCATCTAACCTTTAGAGCCATCACTTATTCTATTTCAGTTTCCTGTCTGTATACAGTAATTTGCATAAGGAATTTCTGGGACTATTATAAGAACCTATGAGATAACAAAAGTGGAAGTATTTTGTGAACTCTAAGGGGCTATCCAAAAAGAAAAAAAAAAGTCCCTGGCTGTGTCTAGACTGAATGACTGAGTTTTCTTCCTCAGGAGCCAATAGAGGGGCAGGTTAGGACTGAGGGTGCCCACTCAGGCTTGGCCATCTCCTCTGTGACCCCTGTGATCCAGGTATCTGCTGACCTGCTCCCATGAAAAGTGAGATGACCAATTGGCTTCATCTCCATGAAAAAGCTGGGCAGTGTGTATTTCGGATGAAATAGGGAAATACGGATGGGTTGAGATTCAGTGTGGGAGTCTGGAGTCAGAAAGACATTGCCCCTTGCTGTACAGCTCTGGGCAAGTTATTTAGCCTCATGCTACCTCTATTTTCTCAGCTACAAAAATAGGAGCGATGATAATGGCACTGCTCTGCCCAGGGTTGTTGTGATGAGTACGAGACCATGTTCAGCATTTGTCCTGGTACCCGGCACTCGGTAAGGTCAATAAATGTCACAACTCCAGAGCCCATAGCGCATGCCCAGACTGTCCCGTCTGAGCCTACAGAAGCATCCTGTGAATTGGTAGCATTCAGTCATTTATTTGACTGACTTATTCAAGCCATCTCGGAATTCACTCAAACACTAACACCTTCATAAAAACGTTCTTGATTCAGTCCCAAAACCTGATCCCAGGTTGTATTAATCCAAGCGTCAGTTGGGGTCAAAGCCAGCATGAGGGGGCTCAGGGGCCATGCAGGAGCACAGGGCCCCTACTCGCAGAGGCCCGAGCTCAGGTCCTTGCTTGGCGATCGTATTTTCCAACAAGACTTCCCCCATTTTTGTCTCACTGGGCCCTGCAAATGATATATCTGGTCGGGTTCCAGTAGTTTGCGTTGGTCTCAATTCTGTCTTGTAAATCTCATAATTTGTTGTTAACATGCCTTTAGAATGCACAGTTTGTTCTCATCATTCACACAGTTGTGAATCTACCGACCCTCTGAATTTATGCAAGCCCAGAATCAATAGTTGCCGGGCTTCGGCGGTCATTGCCAGACATGCACAGAGGGACAGACCGTGGTGATGGGAAGCGGCCTGATGGTGGAGGAGATGGGGTGGGAAGGGGAAGTATAAAAATGGAGATGCGATGTGTACATGGAGCAATTCCCCACAAGGAATGTATTCATTATGTAGCACAAACAGACACTAGAAAAACATTTTTTAAAGAAAAAGAAAAATTGAAATCTTCCGACATACATGCTCCCAGCTGAGGTGAACTGAGGCAACTACACGCAGCCGTGTTGCTTCAGCTCTCGCACTATAAACAAGCATCCTTTTTGTGGCCTATTTAGTACTGTGTTTTTCACATCTTGTGTTTTTTCCTGGTGTTGTTGCTGTTTTAAATGGCCCCAAAGGGCAGTGCCATGCTGTCTAGTGTTGCTAAAGGCAAGAAGGCTGTGATGCGCCTTCCAGAGAACAGAGTCGGTCTACGAGCCTCACTTGGGTATGAGCTGCTGAGCTCAGTGTTAATGAAGCAACGATATATATGAAGAATGGTGACTTCAAACAGAAGCATTAAAACCAGCATATGTGTCGATCAGTTGACAAGAGTGCTGTGTCGGGGTTGGGAATTTAGCTCAAGTGGTAGAGCACTTGCCTTGCAAGCAGAAGGCGCTGAGTTTGATCCCCAGCATCACCCCCCAGAAAGAATGCCGTGACCAGACGCTCAGTGGAAGCTAACCCTGAATTTCTCCTTAGGAGGATCATTCAGCCTTCACTTAATTCAGTGTTCACAGAAACTTTATGGAAAACAATTACCGCTAGTAACAAAAATTGTCTCCATATCCTTAAAGGACAAGGTTAACTAAAACCTCGTTTTACTTATTTTCTCCTTTTTCCCCACTGTCATCTTTGCCCCTCCTTTGTCTAGTCGAGTGCTATGAACATACTGGTATTCCAAAAAAATTGACTAAATTAAGTTAGGAGACTGTCTTTGAAGAAGCACAAACAGCTGCCTGTTGAGTCTGATTTTTATGCTTGTTTCATAAGAAATCAGAGTCCACTTGTGATACTGTAATTATACAAAGGACTTCTATTGTGCAAAAGTTGTAGGCTACTCTCAATTTTTCCCCTGATAAAATGAAAAGGTACAGCTGTAAATGGTCATGGACTAACATACAAAAATTCTTCAGAGTCCTCAGACAAAATATTGAAGAACTAGAGTTTTTTGTTTTTGTTTTTTTGAGGCAAAGTTGTCATGGGGTCCTACAGGGATGCATATCCAACTAAAGGGTCCATATTTTGAGGGAAATTCTAGATATGGGAGAAGCCCCATTCTGAGTTACGGTCACGTGAATTATTTATAAGAGGAATAATAGCCTGGTAGGAAATGGAACATACTACTGAGAACAGGAATTACAGACTTCTAGAATAACTAACCTACGTATGTGTTTAAAGCAGATAACATTACTGGATCCCAGGCAAGGAGCACCCTAGAGTCTGCAGAATGTAGAAAGGAATGAAATGTTTTCCTCAGCTGTCAATAGGAGGCTAGTAGAGAGGAGAGCCCATTATATCATAGATGAGCTACTGCTGAGCATATTTTTCTAGATAAAAATATCATCCAATCCCCTTTGACTGAGTCCAAAACTATCTACTGAGATCTATCATGGTGCTATGAGGGGGATGACCTGACTTAGTCACTTTACTCAAGGCATTAGAGGACATAAAGGTGTCAAACAGAGTGAACACCTGGCACCTAGATGCAGCTGCTCCTCTCCTCCCACGTTCCACCATCATCTACCTCTGCACTCTTGGCCCCGGAGGCCAGCTCTGCTTCTCCTTCCATGGAATTATGTCCATAGCTACAAAAGATTCTTCAAAAGAGGCCTTCTTCAAAAGTAATCCGCACAAGCCCTTAAGTAAACGAGTAAGGCTGAGACAGACCCGTCCTCAGGAAAGAGTTTGGATTGGATGTACAATCCATTGATGAAACACAGACGCATAACAAGCAATGAAGAAGCTGATACTGTGTCCCAATAGTTGACAAATACAATGTTTCAGATAATGTGTCTTTTGAGAAGAGAAGTTAAAGGATCCCCATAACCCTTGGCAACATATCTCTCTGAGTCCATCCAGTGAACAGCAATAACCTTACGTGAATTGGAAGACAGATGAGAAGAGAGGTTCTGGGGGAAGGAAAGAGTGGTCTATAAAGATCTGGAAGGAGGAAAAGCAGGCGTTGTATGTAAAGCTAAAATAATACACGTCTTAGAGTGTGGAGTTGACTATAACAGGAAATGGAATAAAACCTAAGCGACTCAATGGAGTCATGAGATAAAAGCCCCACAAATCTGAGGTGATGGAGTATGCGCTCCTGCAGGCAATGGGGAACCACCAAGCATCTTCCAGGAGGAGAACACTATGCTTAGAATGGCGACCAGGAAGAGTAAAAGCAGTAGCCGCACATGGGTAGAGAAGGATAGAACAGGCTGACAGACCAGGGAAGAGGCTTGATCACCGCGGATAAAAGGATGAGAGGAGCTGGGGACAAGGGCGATGACAAGGAGAAGACCGAGTCTGTGGCCTGAGAAACTGACTAGCTGGGGCAGACACTCTGGGAGGAGGATAATTCAAAAATGGGTGTGGCGCACTGATACGGTCAATTTGAGCAGGAACGCCCAGCTGGGCTGAGCTGGTGCGGTTCTTGGTGTAGAGGATCCACCTGAGGACTGTTGCCAACACAACATAAAGGAGAACGGGAGCAGAAGATATTTGCGGGCTGTTTCCCAGGAACGCTCTCCTGCGGCTGGTTCTCCAGAAGAGAACTCGGCTGTTCTCCTCAAAGAAGGAGCTCGGGGCCTTGCTGCCGTTGGGGATGGCTGCTGTTTGCTTCAGGGGAGCTCTGGTCTTCATCTCTGCTGCGAGCATCATATCCTGGTTCCAGTACAGATTTCTTCAGAGTTTTAGTGCAGGCACGGCACAGATGTACACGGGACATTGCTGTGGGCTCCCAGCCTTGATCGGAACTTTGGGTCTCCAGCGCATAGATAGACATTCTGCTCTCTTCCTGCATTTGGCTTGTGTGTAGGGATGTTATAACCTGTAAATCTTCTTATTAAATCTGCTCTCTTGCAAACCATTGACTCTAGAAAAGTGACTAATACAACGGGGTTTTCAGCTGTAGTGCCTAGGAAGTAGAGGTGCCTGGTGAGCGAGGTGGGTAGAAGATTCTGGCACGTGGTGTTTAAAATGCTGGAAGCAATTGAAAATTGGCAGAGTGTAGATATGACTTCATCTGAATTGCATTTCAGATATTAAATCACCAAATGTTCTGATTTTGTTTCTTTGTTACCTACCAGTATTTCCCCCCAAAGTACATCTAGTCTGATTTCTCATACCTGGGGTCATCTAGGAGGGGTTTAGTCTGGCTTTGATGAGCTGGTGTGTGTTAGAGGAAGTGTTTCTCACGCCAGATGATTAAGATTGTAACATTATCAGACTCCCAACTACTTATGAAATTAGTAATCTGTATTTTACAGATTTTTGTTCTCTTCTCCTTCCTCCAATCTCACCCTTCCAGTGAGAGAGAGACAGAGACAGAGAGACAGAGAGAGACTTGAGTTTCTATTATTTCAATCCCATGCTAACCACTGTGAAGGAGAGATACAGAGGTGCACAGTACTGTGCTATCGTCAGCATTAGGAGACACTCAGCGGCAAATTTCTCTAGACATGGGTTATAGTAATTAATATATAGGTTCTGAAGCCAGTAAGCTGGACTCAAAGTTTTGCTCTACTGCTTGTTCATTTTGAGAACTTAATCAATTCTTAAGGGTTAAGGTGTCTAGTTTTCTTATCTGCAAAATGGGAGTAATAATTGCTCCATAGGCCTTTATGAAAATTAAATAATTTAATAAATACAATCTACCACAGATGTGCCAGGAACTCATACAAATTTCGAGCACATGTTAAGCACTCAATAAATCTTTTAGCTGTTATTATTTGGCAGTAATTTCACAAATACCACGTCATTTAATTCTTGTAACGATTCTGCAAAACCAGTATTGTTTTTCCTATGGATGAATGAGGACCTCAAGATGTAGAGTAGCTGATCCACCCTGGGTTGCCATGAAATGAAGAAGCCATGGTATGAATCCAGGTAAATCCAGTGTTCAGTCAACAACAGTGTGACTCAACTTATCTCAGGATAATTTTAAAAAGATGCTATAAATCACAATGTGATCTATATTCTCAAAATTGGAGAAAATTTAAATAATTAGCAATGCATCTAGCTAGCATAACTCCCTAATTTAAGCTCATTCCATAAATAGATATTTAGCATTATTTGATTGTCATAAGAAATTAGATTGGCCAGGTATTTTCCTCTTTGATTTTGTGAACTATCCCCAGAGACAACTTATTGAAAAATTAGCTTCTAATGTCCTATGGAGAAAACTAGTTTGCTAGAATTAAAAATAAAGTGATGGGTTTTTAGACAAGACCAAGTTTAGTCCAAAGGCTCTGGATGAACATCGGGGAGAGGTGTAATATGGTGGAGATTCATGAAGTCAGATTTGAGGCAGCCGGGATGAGCTCTGCCCTGCACAAAAACCAGCATCGCATAGGAGTGAGCTGCTTTCTGTCCACCAACCTGGGGGGGTGGTGGAGAGGAGTCTGGGCTGGGCCAGCTTTCCCTGGACTCTCCAGAGCACTTTTCCATTCCTCCTCAGAGAATCTTTTCAATTGCTACCTTCAGTTTGCCATCTGGTCAACCTCTTGGGATGATCTTGGGCTCCTGCTCAAGCTAAGTCATGTAAGACATCTGCCTAGAGTGTCCCCAAATTCGTAATCCACCAGAAGAATATCAAGCTAGGCCCCCAAATGAAAACCAGAGGTGAGTACAAAAAGAATCGTATCAGGCACTGACACAGAGACCAAAATGAGACTATGAATGAAAAATGGGAGATACATCTGAAACAAAAAAAATTTCAAAATAGTTCAAGTGAGAAAATGCCACATATGTGATGGGTAAAACATTCCTTAGATACAGGATAATCCCAGGCCCTTCTTCCTGGGTGCTAGCCTGGATCTGGATGAGAGGGTAGCTATTTACGTATGTATCTTCACTACACTAAACTGAAGCCTTTTAGGAGACTTGATGCGTATCTTGTCATTTTTGTATTCCCCATAGAGTCTGACATATGGCAAACACTTAGCAAATAGCTGTTAAATGAACGGAAGAATGATGAATAGAGTTGGGGATGCTACCACCAGCACTACTGTTAACTCATCCACCAATAAAATCCATCACTTATTGGACATTTACTAGGTGCCCAAAATGGTGCTAAGCACTTGACATACATATTTTCTTACTTAATCCCCACAAAAATCTTACCAGACAGATGCTATTCTTAGCCCATTTTAGAAATGAGGAAACTGAAGCTTAGAGAAGTTGTCTTTGCCAAAATTGCATCACTAACAAATGCCAGAAATAGTAAATCTGTCAGGCCCCTCAGCCAATGAACCTGACCACTTGATTGTACTGTTCTGGAAGTACAATTTTGTTCGGATCTCAAATTGGAGTCTAAAGTTTCTGTAACAGACTTTCCCATCCTCCCCTTCGACCTGCACCACTCAAACGAGTTCATCAGCCCTCTTGGGTACTCTTTGGGCACTGGTACACTCAGTGCATGTCAAATAATTAATTATCTGGTTAGCTGAACATCTAGATGGCAGGGACTCTTGTTCACTTACGTTCTCCCATTGTGAATAGCATAATGCCTGGAATACTGTAAGTGCTAAATAAATGTTTGTGGGCTTGACTAATTATTGAACTTTGAAAAAACAATGGTCATTTACTAGACCATGTTGACTGGAGCCTATTTTGGTTTTGATCCAGGGATTCCTTCATGAAAGGACTGAATGGGCCAAGTGATGAGATAACAGTGGTTTCAGCATCTCTCAGCAGCTACCTTCAGGGCTGGATTTATTGCCCTCTGGGGTGAAATGCTGGCCCTCAACTTTGCTGATCTGTCACGAGCAGTGATTTTAGGTGTGGGGCTGTTGATTGCTCCACAAATTAACCGTTCAAGTCACAAGTGCTTCTTGGCACTGGAATGGGAGGTTGATTAGGAGGTGTTAACAGAACTTCTGGGTCCCCAAGGAGGAAGACAGGACAGGCTAGGAGAAATGGGAACCACCCTGCTCCAGCTTTAAAATTAAAATAGTAAAATAGAGGAAGACAGCTTAAACCTATAAAAAATGTTAAACTTGTTAAAAAAAAAAAGCATCCTACAATACTGGTTAGCAGCACAGTCTTTGGAGTTGAGTTTGTTTCAAATTCTGACCCTGACCCTCTCTTAGTATGTTTTTTATGTAGGACAAGGTACTGATTGTGAGCCTCAGTTTTCTTGTCTGTAAAATGGTACCAATAATGTCTACTTTACATGATATATTAGTCACCTTTCCTTACTGAAAAAGATACTTGAGATAAATCAACTTACATAGTGAAAAGGTGGGTTTTGACTCAGAATTTTGGAAATTTCAGTCCATAGTTGACCTTGTTGTTTTGGGGCCTGCAATAGTATGTCACAACAGGATCCACATGCAGGGCAAAACCACTCACCTTATGGCTGAGATATAAAAGAGAAAGAAAAAGGAAGAAACCAGGGTCCTGCTATCCCCTTCAATGACCTAAAACCCCCATTAGGCCCCAGCTCTTAAAGTTTTCACCACTTTGATTGCACCAAGCTCGGGACCAAGTCCTTTAACATACAGGCCTCTGGGAGATATTCAACATCCAAGCTAAAACAGCACAGATTATAGAGCAAAGCCTTGCTAAAAAAGTAGTTGTTGTTCAAATAATTACAACTTATTTATTTGCTTAATAAGGATGGTGAACAGATACATAGAGGTTGGCCCATCAAGCTTTGTGCTAACTTGTAAAATAGCCATAGCCTCTTTTGCTCTGTAGCCACATCTGCATGTGCCCTTTCAGTACCCACTGGACTCAAAATTCAGCCGTGTGCCTGGCTTTGACCAACAGGAGGTTGGCCAACACTGTGAGAGGAGAAGCCTGAAAGATGCTTGTGCTTTGTCCTATCTGGCGGCTCATAGACCCTCTACTGTCACCACCATGTGAAGAAGCTCAAGCTGGCCTGCCAGGTGGTGAGAGATCCATGGTGCCAGTTGCCACTGTCTCCTTGGCCAACCGCTCACTTCTAGAATGTGCCCAAGGCCACTCCAAGATCATTGACTCCAGTTGACCCACCGGCCAACCACAGGTATGTTAGTAAGCTCATTAGAAGTCAGCTGATCAGGCCTAGACCAGAAAAGCTATTTAACCAGCTCACAGAATTGTGAGCTAAATAAATAAATAGTGGCTGTGCTAAACAATTAAAGTCTGAGGTCGCTTCTTACACAGCCAAAGCTAACTGATACAAGCTTACAGCCTAACACAGGGACCAATAAGCTTTTCCAGTAAAGAACCAAATAGTAAATATTTCAGATTTGTAAGCCAAAAAGTTTTGGTTGACTACTCAGCTCTGCAGGTATATCCCAAAAGAAGCCATAGACAAAATGGAAATGAATAATCATGGCTGAGTTTGGCCAGAGATCTGTTGTCTGCTATCTTCTGCTCTAACACAAAATACAGACATTACTCAAATAACCTCACGATGAGAGATATACAAATAAACTGCAATAGCCTCGGAGCAGCCAAGTCTCATTGGCTATTAACAAGAATAGTCAGAGAACATACCCCAGGCTGGCAATTATAAAGTTTGTTGATTAGGTTTCCTCAGATGAGGACTGTGGGTAAGGACTTCAGAACAAGCACACTCTCCAGGAGGTGATCTCTACTTGGAAGTGTGGTAGCAGAGTAGAGAAGAGACAGAGAAGAAAATGAACATGGAGCTAGTTAATGAGCAGGTTACCAAGAGCGAGGTTGGCCCACTGGACCTCTCAGAGCTTTCACTGACACAAACAGCCCACCGAGGCATACATGCCACAGGTTCAGCACCACTGGTCCAGGTCACAGGAGGGGGAAGGAAGCAGGTTATATATTCTCCAACTCCTATCCCTTGTTTCTCCCAAGTTCTGCCCTGACCCTAACCAAACTCCTGCAGAGAGACAGACTTCCCAGGCACAGAGTGGCAGCTTGCAGTAAGCAGCTGGCCTGGGAATGGGGGTGCTAAAAGGAAGTGGAGCCATGGGCAGCCTCTGCTGCAGAACACTTTGCTGCGGGGGAAGGTCTGGGTGGAGCTGTGTAAGATTAGTAGAACTGACAGGTGAGAGAAGTCATGCCTGAAGGGGAGAAGGGAAGGAGGACACCTGGGGAGGAAGGGGAGGAAGCCACAGGAGCTGAGAACTAAGTGTCTGTGACATTTCATATCTCACATAGGTTGATAGTTTCCTCGTGGTGCCATCACAAAGCACCATAAACCTGGTGGCTTAAAACAGGGGAAATTCAGCCTCTCACAGTTCTGGAAGTCAGAAGTCTGAAACTATGCTTTCCCTGCAGGCTCAAGAACAGGCTCCTTCCTTGCCCCTTTTTAGCTTCTGGCAGCTCCTGGTCAACCTTGGCACACCTTCTTGTCATGATTTAGATCTAAAAATCTCAAGTATTCAGAGGTGGCACTTTGGAAAGGTGACTGGATCATGGGGCATTATCCTCATCAGTGGAAGGATCCATCAATGAGTTCACATCCTGCTTGGAAGATGACTCATGGAGGCATGGCCTTGGGGTCTATGTCTAGTCCCTCACCCTTTCTCTCTGGCATTATTTACCTGTTCTGCTTCCCATCAAAATGTGAACTAAGCAGCATTGCTCCACCACGCCCTTCTGCCATGATGTTCCTGCCTTGGAGCCAGCTGACCATGGACTGAACCCTCCAAAGCCATGAGACAAATTAAATCTTGCCTCCTTTAAATTATGGGTGTCAGGTATTTTGTCCTAGAGGGAGGAAAGCTGAATAATACACTTGTTTTGTGGACACTTCATTCCAATCTGTGCCTCCATCATCACATGGTTGCTTCCCCTCTGTGTGTCTGTGTCCAAATTTTCCTCTTCTTCTAAGGGTGCCAGTGATTGAATTGAGGACCCACTCTAATCCAGTGTGATCTTGTTTGAACTGAATTATATCTTCAAAACCCCCATTTCCCTATAAGGTAACATTCTCAGGTACCAGGAGTTAGAACTTGAACATACCTTTTTTTGGGAGGTACAAGTCAACTCACAGCAGAGACAGAGAAGGAACAGCCACAGAAAGGAGCAAAACTGGGAGACTGTGCTGTCATGGACACCCAAAGGACACCCCAGAAACATCCTCTGAGGAGGAGGTAGTGTCTGTCATAAATAAAATGAAAATGGCAAGGTGTCCATTAGATTTAGCAACATGGACATCGAGGTTCTTATCAAGAGCCGATTCTGTGGGGAAACCGGAGAATAACAACAGTGAATATGAGAGGGGGAAATGGAGATAGTGGGTATTCCACTCTACCAAGATGCTGGGCAGTAAAAAGGAAGAAACAGATAGAATCGAGGATTTATAGGGTTGAGGGAAACTTTCTGTTAAAGACTCCAGAGACTGCACATATCAGGGAAAGGGCAGATTTTGAAGACGTTGACTATGGAGGTAGTAAGCATAGAGCAGGGTCCTTGACACACTGACATAGTAGAGAAGGTGTTTGTGGGACCAGGCTTCTCTGTACCAGGAGGAGAGGTGGGGTGAGCAGTGTAGGCCCTGGAACTCTCCCCTCTGTGCTTTATGCTCCCATTCTTAGAATAATCTACCTGGCAACATCTGTCCACTGATCTGCCCCCAGGGAGAACTCTTGCTCCACATTGTTCTAGTATTCTTCCTTTTTTGGTGACCCTTTACCAATGTTCATCAATAAACATCTTTTGTGTCTGCCAAGACCCTTCTTAAAAAATTTGAACCAGGAGAAAGAAGAATAAACTTTCAAGGCTTTGGTGGATTCATGAACTATCTTGTTGATCTTGAAAATGTCCCCAGAAGGAAGGCAGGACAAGATTATCATCTTCACTTTATCCACGAGGAAAGTAAGACTCCAAGCAGTCAAGCATTTTAGGTAAGAATATGGGATCCAAACCCACATCCTTGGATATTTTATCTGGGCTTTTTCCACTACAAAAAGCTGTCTCCCCCAGCGTGATATCAAAGGGCGCCCAGAGAATATTTACAGCCTTGCTGTCTTAGGAATAATAAAAGGAGGTAACATCTTGAGAACTAAATTAGCCTTTTTTAGAGAGGCCACACAACTAAAGCGTGCAAGAAACTTTTCCTATCATCTGAGAGAATTCTCTCTATCCAGAAAATATTTACTAAGCTCCTACTGCATGCCAGGAATTATTCTCAGCACTATGAGATAAAAATAAGTCAGGCTTTTTCTCTGTTCTTCCAACCCAAATGCCATAATTTGGGTCAGGATGTCCCCCAAAGGCCCATGTTTTTACTGGCTTGGTCCCCAGCCTGGGGTGCTACTGGGAAGTGGTTTAATCTTTAGGAGGAGGAGACGAGGCACTTGGGACATGCCCAGAACCCTGGTCTCTTCCTCTTGCCCTCTCTTTCCTGACTGTGGTAAATAGGTTTCCTCTGCCACATGTTTCCACCATGAAGTGCTGCCTCACTGCAGGGCCAAACGCAATGGGCTGACTATGGACTAACATCTCCAAAACTGTGAGCTAAAATAAACCTTTCCCTTTTTAAGTGGAGTATCTCAGGTGTTTTGTTCCAGTAACAAAAGGCTGATGTTAAGGAACAAACACGGTATAGGATACCTTGGTCCTGTGGAACAATGAGTCTTAAGCCTGGTCATGGGGAACAATGAATCCTAGGAACTGATGTGTCTGGGGAGCAAAGATACTTCAGCAAAATTGGTTGGGACACAGAGTCTGTGAGAAGAAAGATGAGGGAGAAGAGGGGGCCCCAAGAAGGGAGGAAAAGAAATAAGGCCAAGATGACAGTAAATAATAGTAATGATAAAGAATATTTATGTAGAGTTTATGGTTTACAAAACACTCTTACATAATTTTTTTCATTTAATCTTCATAACAGCTCTTTGAGAAGTGACTAGAAAAGTGTCCCCCCCTAAGCGATAGCTCTGGCAAATGAGCTTTCTCTAAGCAGCAGTATATCCAAAATGAATAAAGTAAGAAATCTACCCATAATACACTACATATTCATCGGACTTGCCTTCCTGAATTACATCTGACAGCTTTTGCCTAGGTTTGGGGTACTCTAATTTGTCATGTTTAACCCAAGTCATGCTCAGGATTTCCTTGTTTTAGGTTCCTCATAGCACTAATCTCTGGAGGCTGGCTCAGGTCTCCAGCTCCGGCTTTTCCACGTTCTGCTTCCTCAGCCATCACATCTGTGTGCTCTCTGCCATCACAGTTCTTTTGCTAACTGATCACCACCAATGTGGGCATCAAAAATCCACAGCATCAATTGGAAAACTCATGTGGGTGGAGTTCCAAGCAAGCCTCTGAACCACAGTCTTCCTTCTTTCTGAATTGATTCAGACACTGCAGTTCATTTATCCACTCGCTCATTCAATAAACTTATTAAATGTCCATGACACGCAAGACACATGAATTGACATTGTAAAGAGCTCAAAAAAACAAGACATGTTTAAGGTATTTAGAGTCTAACAGGAAAGATAAGAAAGCACATAAATAACTAATGTGTAGGCCAAAGTGACAAGCAGGCAAAGAGAGTTGAGTTCAGTTGTTTCCTTATTTCTTCAGCCACCATTTACTAAGCACCAATTATGGGAAAGGAGTGAAGCCAGATTCTACCCCAAATGCTGACTTATTTAGCCCTTAGCTCCACTTTATGGATGGGGAAGTGAAATTTTCCTCACTTCCTTCCAGTCCATGGGACTTCACAGAAGAGGCTTTTGTTTGTTTTGAAGTTTCTTTCTTTGTTTTATTTTGTTTGTTGTTGTTGGTCCAATTTGGACAGGATTTTAACACTTGACTTAAGGAAGATTTAACATAAAGCTAATGAAGCTTACATGGTAGGGCTCCTAGTTTACATGAGTGCCTTTTGTGGTCCTAGGAGGGGCCATAGAAATGTATTCACATCTTCACATGTTCTATAGTTTGCCAAAGTAACATATTTTTATATTTTTTAAAAGAAGCTGTCCTACTTGTGTGCACTCCAGATCCCACAAAATCTGGACATACCTCTGTATTTAAAGATGGAATGAAGGACATGTGGCAAAGAGGAAACTGTCAAGCAAGCAGGGAAGTGGAGAAAGGTTGGTGCATGTGGGAAAATGTGTTAGTCATCTTTCTGCCATTGTGACAACATACCTGAGATCAAAGTACAAGGAGGAAGTGCTTGTTTTGGCTCATTGTTTCGGAAGTTTCAGTGCATGGTCTGTTCACCCACTGCCCTTGGGCCTGTGGTGGCATCGTACATCATGGCAGGGGGTGCGTAGCAGAGTGAGCTGCTCACCGCCTAGCACTCAGGAAGCAAGCAGAAGGAGTGAAAGTTCAGGGCCCCAACATCCTCTTTAAGGGCAGCCCCCAAAGGACCTAACTTCCTCCAACTAGGCCCCACCTCATATAGGTTCTCCCAGGAGCACCACAGGCTGGGGACCACACTTGGAACATATGGGCCTTTGGGTGACATTTATGATCCAAACTACAGCAGGAATGTGTGGCCTTTTTATATAGGAGCTATCAAGGCAAAGCTAGAAAGAATGAGAAGACAATGTCCTCAACTTTTGGCCCCAAGACCCGAGCTCATCAGCATCTGTCCCCTCTTTTCCCCCTCATGACAAATGTAAAAGAGACATGATCTCTCTTTTCCTGGGACCAGTCTCTCCACCCAGGCTCATAATCTGTCCCCTACAACTCTCTCTCCCCATCGTTCCCTCTCCTTCTTGGCTCTGGATTTTCACCTGCTCCAGCACTACTGGTCCCTTCCCAATATGATGAGTTCATGAATCCTCTGTTGAAGGTGAAAGAAGTAAGGAAGAAAGAGAGGAAGGAAGGTAGAAAGAGAAGGAGAGGGAGGGCGGAATGGAGAAAGGGAGAAGGAAGGGGAGGGAGGAAAAACTCTTGAAGACTGCTCCTCTAAGTCAGTCCTTGCTTGTTCTCCCCTATTCTTGGCCCGAGTTCTTGACAGATGTAGCCCTCACTTCCTGTTTCTAAGGTTTCACTTCCAATAACTTGCCACCCATCGCAACCTGACTCCTCCCTGCACTGCTGACTCCTCCCACACATCCCCTCTCGTCATAACCAGCAAGTGCCTGCCTTACAACAACTGACACGTGCTGCCCCATCCTTATTTCACCTGGTGTCTGACCTCTGTGCCATGCTGCCCCAGGTTTTCCTCCTGCCTCTGCGCCCTGCTTTCTTAGCCTCTTTTCCGTCTTCCCTTCCATGCTGGTATCTCTTGGGCTTTTGTCTTAGGCTCTCTGTTTTTTCCTAGTTGTGACAAATGTCCCTCCTTGTATATCTCACAGGCACTGTCAGCATGTCCAAACCTGAGCTCACCACCGCTCATGCTCACGCCCCCACCGAGGCCTAGACCTACTCCTCCCATTGCAGTCCAGAAAATGCCACAGTCCACTCAGCCGCCCAAGCCAGAAATGCCCACCTGGGCCTGAGCCTGTGCTCTCGCACCTTGTCGTTAAACCACCGCCAAGGCCGGCCCACCCAGCATCGCAAATCTCTCTCGCATCTGTCTGCTCTTTACTTCGTGCCCTCCACACCCCAGTGCCCTCCTGCGCTGCCTTCTGGTGACTTTAAGTGAAGGCTTCTCTGCTCTGACCTCACAGTGGCCCCCTCTACGCACAATCAAAACATGGATAAGGTTTAAATAAACATTTTAAAACCGATTACAGTAAAAGACACGTTGACATTAATGATGCCTCAAAACACACACACACACACACACACACACACACACACACACTTTGAAAACACTTATCCCATCATCTGTGCCACTTTCTGGAGCAGTTCTGGAAGTTCTCCTTCCTGAGTGTCTTAAATTGTGCTATCTTAGCTGCCTCGATGCCCCAAATGGATTCACAATGTTCTCCTTTCATGATCATTTTGACTCTGACTCTGGGGAAGAAGATCTGGAAGTCACGTGCTGCCATATATGGTGGATGAGCTGGAGGAGGACATGTCGTGCTTTCCTGAGCCTGCTTTTCTGTTGAGTGGCACTCGGCAACAACGTTCATACCTCGTAAGGACACTCAGGGAAGAGGACTTCCTGAACTGCTTCAGAAAAAGCCAAGAAAAAATGGGAAGAGTGTGTTTGAACGGAGGGGAAATATTCTCAGGGGGATTAATGGCAATGTGTCCTTTACACTAATAAATTTTTTAAAATTTAAACACTCACCATATATTTTGAGTACACCTCATATGTCCATAGCAACCGGGCTGTGAGCCCCATCACACACCAAGATCCAGGGGAGAAGACGCTTTGTTTTCCATCGGGCTGTCCACAGAGGGCCCCTACATTGGGCGTCTGGAGAAATGCAGCGAGTCCGTGTTCAACAGGAACCAATGACAGGTTGGGTGGAATCTACCCCAAGGCACCCCGTGCACCAGGCTGAGGAACTGGTGGTGTATTCTGTAAGTAAAACAGATTTGGAACAAGAAAGTGAGTTGAGCTCACTTGTGCTTTGGAAGTTTGCTCTGGATTCCAGGAAACCCTGGGAGGAGGCTCTGGGGTTGGCCCACGCAGGAGTAACAAAGCACACACTGAGGCACGGGCAGGAAGGCAGGTAAGGGAGAAAGGCAGATATCACATTGATGAATCTCCCATCCACCAGTCAGAGGGGAGTTAGGGGACATGGGGATCCCAGCAGAGCAGAGGAAATGGCTGTGGAAAGCTCTGGAATTTAAATTCTGTTGAGTTTCTCTTTTGTTTCCTTTTTCTTTTTGGTGCTGGAGATGGAACCCAGAGCCTCACACATGCTAAGCACACCCTCTGACACTGAGCCACAACACAGCCCCTGGAAGTTAAATTTGGAACGAGCAGGGGACAGTCATTCTCTTACCACCAACCAACAGAAAGTCGACCCTCGCATACTTGATACTCAGAAACATTCCAGGAACCCCTCGGCTTCTGGCTGTCACTGCTCTCTGAAGTTTTCGGATCTAAGTCTTAATACTTTTGACCCAAATCCTCATGTGGAGAGCAGACATTCGCATAGCATGGGGTTATTATTGTCGCTTTTGTGGTTGTTTATTCAAAGAGAACTTGATTTAGGAAATCAAGAGTGGTTTGCTCTGGTATCTTGCACATAGATACACACACACACAGCACAGCACAGCTCCAACCCCACAGGGACATGAAAGGACATCTGTGAAAAGGGACGGCGGGTTTGGCTGTTTTGTTTTGTGTTGTTTTCTAGTCTTTCGAACTCCTGTCACCCCCACTGTAGCTGTCCCCTGCTCACCCACCCTGGGCAGCTGCTGGGGATGGCAGCCACCATGCTGGCCAGAGACAGGACCACCATCAGGGGTCTGGCAGGCTCGCCTGGGGGTGGAATTGGCAAAGAGTTCACATTGTCTTCCCTCCGAAGGCAACCTTTGGGGCACAAGGCTAATTTAAACACGATTTGTCACCATCCAGCATAGCCTCGCTGGGGTTTCTGCTTTCAGCAGTTCGCAGTGCTCCATATATCAGAAGTACCTATTCCTGTTGGATGAGCGATTACTGATGAAAGCAGGAAGGACAGAGATGGGAATGAGGTAAATTGGACTGTGCTGCACTCTCAGGTGCTGGCTCAGCACACTGTCATGGTCGCAATGAAAAGTGTGGGGCTGGAGGCCAGAACACCCACAGTCAAAGCCCAGCTTTGCCACTTACTAGTGCTAGGAGGCTGGGTACAATCATTTAACATCTCTACCTCAGTCTCCTCATCTGTGAAATGGGCATCATAAAAGTAAGCAACATTACTTTGAGTGTTATCATGAGCATTAGATGAGATGATACTTCTCAATCATTTAGTGCGCAGCACTCTGGATCCCTGGGGAAGTGGGATTTTTCAACCTGCAGACCCTTTTGGGAGAGTGAGTCCCATGCTGGGTTTTTAGGGTTCCCCATCTCCATGGGCTTCTTAGCTTTTCCTTGCATTCGTGAAATCTAATTCTCTCTTACAGTTTCCAAAATGTGCTGTTCCTAGAAATGATTAGTAATAGATTGATTTTCTTGTCTTAAAATTCTTTATTGTGGTAAAATACGAATAATATTAAATTTAGCATTAGTGACATTTAGAGCCTCACGGTATGATACGATCATCATCATATTCCAGTTGTAGAACATCCTTAACCCCCTAAAAGAAAATCCTGCACCCACCAGCAGTCACTCTTCATCTACTACCTTCTGTCCCCAGCCCTTGCTCCTAGGGATCCGCTTTCTGTCCAAATGTATTTGCCCAGTCTGGGTATTTTGTATAAATGGGATTCTTCTTGTGTCTCAGAAATGGGATTCTCTTGTGTATAAATGGGATTCTTCTGTGACCCAGATGCAATACACTCAGTGGTTAGCAGCACAGGCCTTGGGGGCCAGGACTACCTGGTCTGAGCCCTGCTTGGCCTCTACTGACTCAACCACAGTGGAGAATAACTTAATATTTTGACAACTTGGTTTCTTCTGCTAAAAAATCAAGAACAATAATCACAGACTCCTCACCTGGATTTATGCAAGGAATAAATGAGATGACACTTGGCCAATGTGCTGGTGCCCACCATTAATATTATTTTTCATTACATTAGTGATGCAGGTTCATTGGAAAAGACTTGGGAAACCCAGTAATGTATAAATAAGAAAGGAAACGTGCCCAGGTCCCCTGACAAGCTCGTCAGATCAAGGTCCTGACCGTGGTTTACCTTGGTGCCAGCCAGCAGCAGCAGTGTCTATGGCTGGTGGATGTACTGCAAGCGTCAGAGTAGGGCAGCCCTGAGCCTGCCTCTCTCCTCTGTCACTCCATGGTGACCTTGGTCGAGTCACTTAATCCTAGAGCTCTAGTTCTTTATCTGGCACATCCCATGGGGAATACCGGCTTCTAAGCTTGGTGCAAGAATTTAGAAGACATGTTCAATGTGGAGTGCCTGGCTCGTAGCAGGGTCTCCACAGTCTCAGGCACACACGGTTGTGCAGAAATGGCTGTGCAGAGGGAGCGACGGGGGCTCTGAAGGGTGCCAGGGTTTCCAGAACCAGAGGAGCGAGGAGGATTTTGCAGCCAGCCGCAAGGTGCTGAGAGCGGCAAGGCTGTGGGCTGTCTGATTTCCCCCGCTCCCCTTCACACTCAGCCGCCCCTGTCTGTCTCCCTGTCCCTCTCCCTCTCCTCCAGGCCCAGGTTCACGGGACAGCATCCTGTGGGTGGTGCAGAAGACACGCACATTGTGAGGACAGTGACAATAGCAATAGTAATAGCGGGCGTTTTATGGAGGGCTGCTGTGCGCCAGGCACCAAGCCAACTCCTTCTCTCCTCCTCCTCAGCTCCCAGAAAGAGAAACAGGATTGCTGCACAATCCGTCAGGCCTGCGACAACGGAGGCATGCCTGTCACCACAGAGCACCTCTGGGTGTCCCAGCCACACTCATTCAGAATCTGCATCTGCGGAAACACTCTTCGGACAAGGGGGCAAAGGCGGCAGCCAACACGAGGAGTCTGATGTCCAATTTAGAACAGCCCTAGAGGGCAACTGGCCAGGTTCCCTCAGGTAGCGGGGCCTGCTCTATGAAACTCAAGCTGTGTGGCCAAAGCTGCACACTGTTTTCAGAAAGTAAAAGGGATGTAAACTGATCCTGTAAAGCACAAGTTGCTGGTGAGGTTAGCGCACATGGCACTGGAGAAGTCTGACACCTGGTGAGGACATGTAGATTGGCCACGGGCATCTCGGGGTACATACGCAATTGGAGAGGATTACACTGCCATTTGCTCCACCAAATAAGTGGCCACTGATCATTCTTAGTACTTCCATGAGCCCCAGAGGACTCGGGGTGGAGCCGTCTCCTCTCCCAAGCCGTGTAGCACCAGAAGGCAGAAAAACCATGGAGCTAAACCAAGCCGCGTGTCCCCACCACTCGGCCACTCTGGGACCTCAGGCCGGCCGCTCCCCTTCTCTGAGTCTCCATGTCCATACCTGCGTGATGAGACGTCTGGCTAATGAGAGATTTCTCTCTAATGAGAGGGTCTAAGCCCCTTTCTGGCTTCGAAGCCTCTTTTCGGGCCCTCTCACATGACCTTTTGGGTCAGCCAACAGGGACAAAAGAAGCTGCAGGTAAAAACCCTGCCAGACCGAGCACAAACCACTTCTGCAAGCAAAGTCTTGTGCAATATGCTGTAGTCTTCTAGAAATTGTGTGGGTCAGTCAGTTGGCAGCTTTCGTAACATCTCTAGAAGAATAAAGAATTGGATTCTGGGAAAAAAATCCTTTTGTAATTTCCCAATTCCTTCTCATCTTTTTTATTAGTAGATGTTTGTGATATATAACAATTACACTCATCTTAGGGAATCTGCACATATACGTCACTCATCTTCATTATTTTTAGTCCTTTTCTTTTTAACTTGAATTTTTACAGGCAGATTTAATGGGCTTCAGAGTCAGCAAATCTAGGTTGGAATCCTGATTCCTAAGGAAGTTACACTCTGAACTTCGGTTTCCTCATCTGTGAAATGGGCATCAATAGCAATTTAAAACACAGTTGGAGAGACGAGCAGGAATTTGCGTGGAGGGACACAGAGCCCATCAAACACGAGGCAACTGCTGAATGCCACCTGTTTCACGGCTGTTTGTGTGCTTGCAAAAGATCTCTTTAGTCTCTTCTAGGTCCTCTGTGATACTGACAATTTTTTTTTCTTCGCAAACCCTATGGTGCCTTGCTCAATACTTAGTGCGATAAAGGAATTCATCCATTACCGAAATTACTCCTCTGATTTTTGTCCCCTAAGATTCTGCCTTCCACTCTCACACCACTTGACATTTCACTGTGGCTCCTTCCACTGTCAGCATCTCTTCCAGGCGGTAGGTTTAAATCGGTCTCTCAGAACCTTCACCACAAGTCTTAGAGACCCTCCCTTTCTGAAAAAGATTCTGGAATTTGCATCTCATCTGAGAATGCTTACATTTGCATTAATGTCTCTACTGAGAACCACCAGGCTGCAGGCAGAGGCCGTCCCACTCCCAAAAGAGCAAACTGCCGGCTCGCACAGGGCACAGCGGGACAGACCTTTTACACTTCGTGCCTCAGTCCCAAGAAACCCCATGCTCACACTCCTAAAACATAACCGTAAATAAATCAAATTCTAGTCCTGCCCACTCAGCTTACCAGACTCAGAGCAATTAGTATGAGTGGGAAGGAGGCCGCGAGAAAGTGGTGGAGGAGAAGGTGGCAAATGAGGACAGAAATGTGCGAGGTGGGCCAGGATCGCTCTCCTAAGGAAGCATCTACCCTGGGACCCTGTGCTCCTTCCTAGTGTCCTCTCATCCCTGGATTGGAGACTAAGTCAGGCTTCACCTCCAGAGATTGGAAAGCCAGAGAGCGAGGCCATGTAACCAGTGGATGTGGAGAGTGCCCTAGCAAAGAGAGCGTTAGTTGCTTCTTAGCATCAGTAAACTCTGAGAGGTGGAAGCCGCCCCTGTATTCGGCCTGGTGTATCCCCGTGCTAGGCGGAGCCTGGCTGCGTTGGGTGGCTGTGCAGTAAATCGACGCATGCGCACAGGAAGAAATGCGTGTGGCAGCAGGAAAGGGCTTCAGATTCAAGGCGATCGGGTCACCGGTTTCGCAGCTTGCTGCTTTTATGGCCGGGGCTACTTAAGAGTCACAAGGGAAAGAGCCAGGAGAGCGGAGAGAGCCATCTGCGGGCCGGTCCCAGGGGAGAAAAGCTGCCGGTGGGCGAGGCCAGCGGCCCCGGAAGCAGATGGGAGGCAAGTAGGAGAGCGGCGGAGGTGAACCTCGGGGGAAGGACTGACAGGAAGCAAGAGGAAGGAGGGAAGTAGCACATCTGGGTTGCCCACCTGCTGTGGACCCGAGCCCACAACCCCACATATATCGTCATCTAATTCTTTCTAGAGCCCTATGAAGTCAGTAACATTACCTCCACTTTATGGAGGAGAAAACTGAGGCTCAGAAGAGAAAAAAACACAATCAGGGTCAAGAAACTGGAAAATAGAAGCACTGAGCTTTGATCCCAGCTTTCACCTATTCCCAAGCCAACATTCTTCTCATTTCCCTGTGCTGTCCCCTGCGAAAAAGTAGTACGAAGGGCATGGATCAGAATGACACACACCGCCCATGATGGCTCTGTTCCCTCCACCCTGCTGTCAGCCACTCCACAGCCCGCCACCGACCCTCCAGTGCTGCTGACTTGTTTTCCTTAGTGCATCCATGATGCAAACACTCCTCTCCATCCCTGGCGAGGTCACTGCCTTAGTCCAAATCCATCTTCCTCATCCGGACCACGGCAATGGTCTCCTGACACATCACCCACTGTGTTCCCACCTCACTGCCCGATTCCACAAAATAAGCAAAGTTCCTCCTGGAATGTACATGGAAGTGCCTCAGCCTGCTGTAGAATGAGGCCCAGATCCCCCAGGACGTAACCCTGCCCATCAGCCCAGCATATCCTGGCCACGCCCACCCCCGCCCCCAAGTAGACTGGATGGTGGTTCCCCGAAAGATATGCCCACATCCTAACATCCAGACCCAGTGAACATGATCTGGTTTTGACAAAGCAAAATGTAATGAAGTTTAGGATATTGAGAAGATTCTCCAGGCGGGTCCTAAGTCTGATGACAAGTGTCCTTATGAGGCTCAGAAGAGGAGAAACACGGACATGGAATATGAGGCCATATGAAAGTAGAGGAGTGCTTGGAGTGGTTGACCACAAGGAGTGCCTAATGCCACCAGAAACTGGAATTTAAGAGGCAAGGAAAGATTCTCCCACAGAGCCTCTGGAGGGAGCATGGCCCTCCCAACAACTCAGTTTTGGTTTTCTGTTCTCCATAATTGTAGGACTGAGATTTCAAGGTGCCATCTTTGTGGTCATTTGTCCTGGTAGCCCCAGGAAACCAAACACCCACCCACCAACAGGGCTTCAACCTGGTTGACTGGACCAAGAAAGAATGAACAGTCTATTCAAAGTTGCCTGGCTTGCCTGAGCCTTCATTTGTGTTAATCCCTTTGCCCAAAACACTCTTCCACACCGATATTGTGTGGCTAACTCCTCCCTTCCAGTCACAACCTCTCATGACTTTACAACAGTTCTTTTAAAATCATTTCATTGGCTGTAAATTCAAGGAGGTCAGGGACTGCTGGATCCCAAGGGCCAAGTGTACAGTATTAATACATATTTGCTCTGTCCTCCATATTTTTTCCCACACCCGACTCAAATTTGCCTTCCCTGAACAAGAACTCACAAATAGAAACTATTACCATCCTTAACTTCCTGGCAAAATCCCCTTTCAACCCCTCAAAACTTTCTGGTTCTACTTCTATCTCTGGGAAGCTCGAGTTAAAGCTCGAGCTAAAGTTTGGGTATGGTTACCCAAACTTGTCCAAGCATGATACCCCATTTCCCAGGACACTGTGATTGGTTTGTAGCTGAGCACATTACTCAGGCCAGGTGAGGGTGAGAGTTCTTCCCTTTGGAGTTCACACAGGTGCTCAGAGGGCACCATCCTTCTCCCTCTGGGGTCACTGGCTGGGATGAAACCATCTCCGTCCATGCCCATCTCCCCCGTCATGGGAGCAAAGCCCATCTTCAACTGGAAATATGGGAGTAAACCCAAGAAAAGTAATGGGGAGGGAAAGGAGGGAATGAGAGGACTTAACATCTGAGTTCCTATTCCAGCCACCAAAGCTATATCAGCCCCGGACTTCTCAGATACACAAATTAATAAATTCCCTTCTTTTCCAAGCTAGCCTGAGTCCATTGTCCATCCCCTGTGATGGCATGCGTCCTAGCAGAGATGTGGCTTCCACTATCCGGAAGGTATCGCTGTCCTTCAAAGCAGCGGCTGCTGAAATCTTTATTTTAATGAGGAAGTGGGGCTTGACGGATCGGTCACACATCCGAGCTCAGACGGCCAAGAAGTGGTGAGTCCCACAGAGAGGCGAGGGGAAGATCAACAGAGGCTGGAAACAAGGCCACGTATTTAGTTGGTCCCTAAATACAAATCGTGATCATCTGACCCACGGCAGCAAAGATAAAATCCGAGGTGCTTGATATACCCACCTTTGTTCCCTGCACGGTTGGTGACACTGAATCAACCTCTCTGCCTTGTGCTGGAGGACCCAACTCTAATCGGGAGTTTCTTTCACTCTCTCGCACATCTTTATTCTGAGGATTTTGCGTCTGTAGCAATGGGACTGAGACAACAGAGTGTGCCTGCCATTTGGAACAATCTGTGTGGGTTCTTTTTCTCTCTGCAGCTAGGTCTCCCCCTCCAAGAGAAAGGCGCATTTCTGGGGTGTGACTTTGGAAGTCTACGAGGTGTCTGGTTAGCAGGCGATGTAACTGATACCCTGCCTGATGGTCATTACTCACTCAGGCTTGAGGGCCTAGTTCATATCACCCGACATCAGTGTTTCTGGCCCTCCAAGGATCCCCGTATCCCAGAAGGAGGACACACATTTGGCACCTGTTGCGAAAGCAGAGTTCTTCATTGACACAGAGTGTCCCTCCTGGGGCCTGAGCAAGGAGAAAGGGAAAAATGTCTTTGCTCGCATGTTCCATTGTCCAGCTATCCCCGGCCCCACTACAGAGCGCCTGAGTGGCTATTAAATAGCTGAGAGGTAGACGCAGCAACTTGGTTCGGGGCCTCAGAAGAATGATCCAGGTAAGGATTTTGGAAACATATCTGTGAGTATGCTTCAAGGTTATAAAATCATAAAGGAGGGGGGTTAAGTGAACTAAATTAAAAGAAAATTAATATTTTATAGTACTTTAAAAAATACACTATTTCACCTAACCTTATTTGGGCATGAGTTAGGAATTCACTGCTATTAGACCATAAGAGAGAATATATTATTCTCACATCTAAATAAATAATATTTTCTCATAGTTTCCCTTTCTGTTCAGTTTAGAAACATAATGGGCCCCTGTTATTTTGAACTCAGCACCACCCTGATTTCAGGGAACTGTCTCTCTATCTACCAGGAAATGCCCTCCTGTCCCTGGGCCCCCTGGACATACCGGTCCCTTGGCACACTATGGCACCAGGGGGCGGGAGGAGACTGCCTGTTGGTACAATGGGCCCCGCTCTTGGCAACAACCATTGGTCCAGAGGTGGGCACCTGACCCAGAGAGGCCAATCAGAACCCTCCCCCAGGACTTGGGAACTGCAGCTGACAAAAAGAAGTTAGTCTCTCCCCGGATGTCTGGAAATGAAGACATGTAAATGCAGAAGCAGTTGGCAGCCCTGTTCTACCATGTGGACTGAGGAACAGAAAATGCCAATCAGCAGAAAGAGAATTAGAGGCAGAGGAAAGAGAGCAAATCCAGACAGCCTTTGAACTCCTCATTCTAGCTGCTCCCAAGCCCTATCCATATTCCTCTTTTGGATTTTATGGGATCCAAATAGCCTTATGGTAAAAACAAATTCTTTTTGGCTTAAATCAGCTTAAGTTGGATTTCTCTTCCTTACAACAAAAAGAGTTTTAACTAATATGAGAATGTAGTCCTATTTCAGTCTCCCTGACATGCTAATCTTGAATTCCTCAACCATTTTGCATGATGACTTCAGGGGTGAGGGTTCTTGAGTTCATGTCCTGCACAAACTAGTCTCCAGTCATTCCCCTGGACTGTTTCGCACTGAAGATTCTGGTGGTTTTCCTCCACCCTAGAATGATTAAGAACATGCTAGAAATATAGGGAAGGACCAGGTTACGGGTCTGCTAGCAGTAGTGCATCATGGGGTTCTTATGATTATCACTAAAAATTTGGCCTTCTTTTAAAAACCATTTACAAGTATGATGTATTCTGATTGGATGACTTACCTGAATGAAATGACCTCTGACCCTTAGGCCTATCCACAATCTTTGGACACTCCAAATCCCATGTGCCACATCCATAAGCAGTACATCTCAGTGCGCTCTTTCCTACAGAAGCTGAACATCAACCAGAATTGGCCTTTGCATACATAGGGAACCATGTGGAAAATGACTGGGAGCTGTCTAACAAAACTCTGTAAAGAAGCTGAGGCAGGCACCAAACCCTTTCACAGGGCTAGCAGGAGTCACTTCTTAGCTAGGAGCTCTCTTTACCTGTTCTTTGCTAGTTAAAATAATCAACAGCAAAAAGAGCACAGGTGATACTGCCCCATCCACTTTCTTAAAAGTAGATGTTCAGTATAAAAAATAATGAAAGTAGATAAGCTCTTACCTTGTATTTATTTAAGATCTCTTGGGTTTCCTTTATTAAATAAAAATTAACCAAAATCCACTGGCCTTGACCACAGACAAGGAAGCATATGTTCAGCACACGGCTAGCATGTGTAGACATAAATACAGTTAGATATTAAACTCCCACAGGCTGGTGGGAAAGCTCCCTAGCCTATCCATGTCCTCCCTTATCAGAAGGAGTGTGCAGGGCTGGGGATTTAGCTCAGTGGTTAGAGTGTTTGCCTCGCAAGCATGAGGCCCTGAGTTCGATTCCCAGTACCAAAAAAAAAAAAAAAAAAAAGGAGTGTGCCTTTGATCACAAGAGCCCCAGAAGCCTGAGTAGTATATTAGTCACCATTTTTACTCTAATTGGAAAATATTTCCCTATTCAAGTTCAATCAACATTTCAGTTAAACAGGTTAAAAAAAATACCCGAGAATTTAGAGCTGGAAAGAACCTCAGCGTCATTTCGTCCAAAAGGTTTGTTGAAAGATGAAGCAGTGAAGTCACTTCTTCAAGACTGCCCAGCTCGTTAGCCGAGAACTCAGGGGCAGAGTGCACGTTTCACCCCTCATCAGCTGGTCCCTCTTAGAAGCAAGGTCTGTATAGAGAGGTCCCAAGCCCTCTTTCTGAACCTCGCTGCTCCTGGACAGCCCTGCACACAGTGAGGCTGTTGATATCCAAGAAGTCAAGGGCGCTGACTCTTCTATGTTCTCAAGGGAGAAAGTTCCAAGGGCTGGGGGAAGGTGTGGTAGGGTTTTCAAAGGCCTGCAGCGGAAGGAAGCCCTGCTCACAGGGATGTGGTCCAGATGTCCCCGTGTCCCCTCTGCACACGCAAGTGCCAGGCTGCTGCAGTACCCCGCACAGCATCGGAGCTGCAGGAGGCTTCTTGGAGCCCCAGGGAACACATCCAAAAGACACCTGGGAAAGCTGCCACTGAGCACTCTCCCAGTAGGAAAAGGAGGCCTACCGCAGGGCAGGGAGGTGGGTGCAGAGAGCTGCTTTCCTGAAGTCAGCCTGTTTCCTCCTCTGGTCACTTACCGCGGCCAGGCAGAAGAAAACAACGAAATTGCAGCGTACACAGAAGTCAGACTGACACATAGCCACACTTGGAAGAGAGGGCTCAATTGCTAGGCAGCTTGAGTGGGAATGTGAGAAAATCATGGGGATTTCACAGAGCAGGTGGAGTTCGGCGCAAACAACCCCGAGTGTCTTGCTAATCATTAGCGATGACACCTTTGTTCAATTGCAAGAAGCGAACCCCCCCACCCCTTGGAAAAGACACTGTAAAGATACGGTTATAGAAATTTGTTGAAGCTCAAGAGGTGCCACAAACTGAGGTCAGCACTCCAGGTGAGGGGTGGTGCTGTGCCCCAGCATCACCTGATGCCAAGCACTAGTTGAGCAGCACCTGGCTTGTCACCCACTCCTGCTCCAGGCTTCAGGTATTCCTCTGGGTGCACATACAGAGGAAATAGTTACCTTTTGCTTTGCCCCTGGTTTTCTTTGAACAATAGGGACACCCAGAAAATGCAGGTTTTGGAGCTTCTATCTGTGAGAATGTGTGGAGGATTTCTTGATCCCTATTATTCCACCGTCTGTGGACGGTTTCTCTACCAGTTGTTACCTGAATAAAGGTGGCACTTCCATAGAGGCTGGCTAAGACAAGAAAACTGTTCTCACTCAGGTTCTATAAATTACCCATATTCTCACTTTAATATCAAGTATGATATGTATTAGAGTGCATGGTTTTGGCTAGAATCAATCTGGAAGGCTGTCAAATAAAACACAAAATAGGCAAATAAATCCGAAGTAAAATTTATGACATGATTTTACTCCCATTACATTCCATTTAACAAATGCATATGTTTTACAATATCTTTAATAATAATTATTAAACATAGTAAAATACTTCCAAACTTGGCTCATTGCATAATTGTACTTTGAGAAGAAAAAAAATTATCTGAGGCCTTGTCAATATGCCACTTCCTCCTCCCCCAGCTTTTAACAGAAGCAGCCTCCAGTGGAATAATCCAAGCTGTGTTCAAGAAGTTGGCAAGTAGGTCCAATTAAATGTGGTTTTACTGTATTCTGGCGTTTGCATATCTAGTTTGCCAAGAAGTAATCTTTCACAAAAAAAAAAGAAAAGAAAGAAAAAAAAATCTGTACTGGCCGAGACACAGCCTGGATGGTGCAATGCATATCACACAACTCTACCCCATAAATAAGATCATCTTTTTTTCTTAAGTAGCTGTGGAAAGCATATCAGACATCCATCATATTCCTATATGACTCACAAAACACCATCCTCTATAGAGCTTCTTACATTTATACAAGACGAACTGAAATTCATCTTAATGTCTCTGTTTATTTTAATTATTAAACTGAAAAGAGGTTAGCTTTTTGCCACCTGAGCTTGATGTATTTATTCAGGTGTCCTCCAGTTGGATTATCTGAACGAGGCTCTAAATGATCCTACTGACTAGTAAATACCCACTTGTCAAAGCGTCAGTCATACACATTCACAAACCTGAGTCCCTGGAACTCAGAGACGGCTTCTCTGAGCTTTGAGAATGAAATCCTGGGCAGTTCTTTGCTAATGTTTTATACAGTTCTTGTCCCTTATGGAGGAGCTGACTTGAGTAGCCCCTTCCAGCTAACCAGCACTCTATGTGAACCATCAGCAGTATCCAAAGTCCAGATGGAAAGCTGTCAACAAAGAGACTCCTTCCGCTCTGCCTACTGCATGATTCATCCCTGGCACGCAGACAGGCCCGGAGATGGCCCCACCACCCTGACTCCCATAGGTGAGCTGAGCGAGAGGCACAGGTGCCCACACTGCAGGTCAGCAGGGAGGGATCAGGGCGGAGAAGGCTGTGAAACACACAACCTGGCCTTTGTTACAAGCCATCGCGAGCTCATTAAAAACACATGCAGAAATGGTTAAACAAAATCCTCTAACCCTTTTACAAAATTGCCAGTCCATTAGAAGGACTGAGCTCACAGCAAACTCTCCCTTCCAATGTGTGCAATGGAGCAGCTAATGTCCTTTGGACTCTTGTCTATGGCATCAAGCAGAGGGAAGTTTTTTTTGGGGGGGTGTGCTTGTTTGTTTTTGGTTCTTGTTTTCAACTTTTTAAATCCAAACTATTAAGTATATCCCCTAGAGGAACAATTCTACCAACAATGTGTCGTACAATCATTGCCTGTGTAAAAACTGATGAAAATTATAAAATGAAAAGGAAGATCTGTGTCATTATAGCAAGGAGAGAAAGAAGGAAAAGAAAAATAGATGGCTGTGGCCTGACTGCCTTTGTGAAGTGGCATTGCATCAAACAGCAGAGTGGACACGCTGAATGGGGATTCTGAAGCCATCCAATACTTGGCCCTGTTATGTGAAAAAAAGTTGGATCATAACTTTGATCTTTGCAATATTACTCAAAATGTCCTGATAATCAGCACTGCGCACAGCAGCATTGCGTTCCACTGCCCTGTGGACTTTTACCAGCTGCATCTTCCTGCCAGTGGATGTATCCCCTCTGATATGATCTGACCGTAGAGTACACTACAGCATGGCTCTGACAACACACAAAATGACACAGATGACGTGAGGCATGACAGTGAGATACTCTGAGCTCTGATGTGGCATGTGCCACTTCTCCCGGTGAGATCGGAGTTAATCATTTAAATCTCCAGGCAAAACGTTTTAGTATGTGTGCTTTCCTGGGGAATTGTCCCCGTCCATTAACATTACATACATTCTTTATACTGTTTTTTTATACTTATGATACAAGAATAAACATGAATCAAACTTTCAAGCTTCATTTCTTTAACCTTCAGAGAAAAAAAGAACTGAATCCAACTTAGACTTTGGACCAGATAAGTCAGAAAAAGCTTTGAGAGATTTATCAACACAGACCAAAAGTGTGACACAGGTTAATATGAGGTTGCACACCTACACGTGTACACACCTACAAACCCACCTGAAAATGTGGAATCTTTTTCATGACTATGTTACTTTAATTTTCACATTGCATGTAGAAACTGCTTTCTTCAGGGCCTGCTTGAAACTGCAGTGAAGTTGAAACTACTAGTGCTCAATGAATTTAAATCATAAAAATCCACGCTGAATAAAATCCACATTGGTAGGAAGGTTTTGTGATAAAGAAAAATGTCATCTCAATGGAAAAAAGAGTGATTGTAATAGTGTTGTCACCTCAAAATTTACATAGCATCTTTTCTGTGAGAGCTTAATGCTTTTGCATATGTGTTTTCATATTATTCGAAGGAAGATGTGATGTGAGTTTTATTATTCTGGTCTTACAGATGGAGAATGGAGGCAGCGGGTGGGATTCCTCCGGTGTCGCTTTGATAGATCTGCCCCAACTTTCCCTTGAGCCTTCTTTCCAGTAGATGATGCTGGGAGGAGGTGAGAAACATTCCAAGAACCAAGGCCAATTTTCAGATTAAGTGGAAACATGTTCAGTTCTCCCATTTCAGCAGCAAACAAGTTTTGAGGTTCCTGTGTGGCTGCCACCCTCGGCTGCGTGTCCTTGTTTCTTCTCTCTCTCCTGCGTGTCCAGCCGCAGCTCTGACAGCCCCGCAGTTCCCAGCCTGAAAGGAGCGGCGCCTCGTTGTGATTGAACAAATACATGTTTTGGAAACCCAAGCAACCCTTTCAGAGCTGGGCGCACTGAGGGAGAGCGTGTCAGTCAGTAGAATCCTGCCAGGGTTTCAGCTCTTGATGGGCTGGAAGGAGACCGAGGCCAAAACATGTCCCTCTCTGACACCAGCCGAGAACGTCTTGCTGTATGTATTTGTTAAATAATTGAGAGGGTCAACGTCAGGAGAAGAGAATCATTCCAAAACCAGATTCCAATTGTAAATGGATATTGCAGACAATGGTAGGTGTAATCATGGTAAATGCATAGTTGCACCATGCAAACTTTATCACTGAGGCTCTACCCGAATGTGGATTTCAGCTCAGACTTGACCAAAGGTGCACTCAATACAGGAATTTAACGTTGGTGTGCCTGTAAAAAGAAAAGAACCACATCTCCAAAATGACCTATTCCAGAGGTTTCAGGACTGTATGAAATTTTGCAGGGAGCTTGCGTGAGCTTCCTTCCTCAAGCCTAGCCCTGTCCCTATTAGGACATACAATTGGGGAGTCACACCTGCCCCTTCTAGCTCTGGATTTTAGTGATTTTAGGTTCATCTCTGTATGGAAGAACATGTGAGGCAGTAACCTGTAAAGAGAGAGTATCAAGTACATGGCGCGGGTCTTCAAATAATGGGGAATAAATGGGCTATTCTGGCCCTTGAATTTTTATAATTTGAATAACAAAGTTAATTTGTTATCTAAAAGCAGTCCAGAATGCAAATTTCAAAATTCAGGGCGCAGATGTAAGCCTGGACTTGTTTTTGTTTCTAAGGCTTAAATGTTATCTTACGAGAGATAAAAAAAATTATATATGTATCAGTAAATAAAAATTACAATATGAGGCTTGAGCGCTTCATTCTTCAAGGGTGTTATTTGACTGACTTTTAAACACAAACACTTCAATCATTTAAAATGCTCCATACTGGTCAAGCCTACAAACCGCCTGTTGTATTTTGACTAAAGGATTATTTTTACTATAAGATAAGCACCTTTACGAAGCAAACTGAATAACTGATGACAAACTCTCCCTGCCTCCCCGCTTTGCACAGAAGTGATTCTAGTACTGCTTTGAGGCATCCCTCAAGTAAAAGAACATAAAAATAGAATGTGAGAAATTACCACATTTTCTAGACTTCACACTTAGTATGAAAAGCAAAACTTCTTTGTGCCCCAACATAGCCCCTAATTTTTTTTCCCTTTTAAGCTAAGGACTTCATCTTGATGTTGTTTATTGTAATGAGCACCCAGAAACACCTCTGCTCCTTCATCTGCGTTCTCAGCCTCTCTTTGAGCATATATGTGGCTTATTGGTGTAGGGTGGTAATAGAGCCAATCCAAAATGTAGTTTTCATTTCAAATTTGTTCCATTTTCTCAAAATGGTAGAAAGTCAGATACAAAAACAAGTTGGCTGGAAAATTCACTTGTGTATCGGTGTCAAAATCACTCGATGCATAAAATTTACCCTCTTAGAGTAAATAAAAGGACATTGAGAAACAGAGAACAGACTACAAAGTAGGAATTTTAGTTTGAGTCGCAACAAAAAATCAGAAACTAAAGGAATATTTTATCTGCCATATTTCAGTTTCTTTTAGTTTATTCAGTTGTAAAATCTTGGAGATTTTGAAGAGATCTTAAATCTTACATGATAGGGTCGTGTACGATGCCTGTACTTTGAATATATACCTGTACTGTTCCCCTCGCCTGCCACGTGCTTAGGTGTGAGACCTTTTTTCTCAAAGCGAGGTATTACAGAAATAGTTGTATAAATTAATTTTCTTCAAATATGGTTCCATGCTTAAATTTCTTCTACTTGAGAATTTGAAATAACATAAAGAGCTATAAATTAGAAAAATGGATTTTTTAACACTAAATGTATCACACTAACTTCCATGGCTCCTAAGCATTGAATACTTTTCTTCAATGTTTTAATTACCTGTTATTGTACCATTGTGCTTTTCCAAAGATTATCCAAATTGGCATCTTTAGGAGACACGGCTCTCTGTATAAACATGCAATTAACATTTCAACATTACCGAAGAGCTCATGCATATAATGTAAAGGTCCACAGGAAAGGTATATGTATATTTTGAGTGTCTTTTTTTTTTAATGAATTTTAAGAGAGTCAGATGGAAAGCCTAAATGCTCTTTCATGAGAGATCATTTCAGAGCATCAGACATACAAAAATATTATGGTCTTTAATAATCCTCTAAAAGTAAAATGAATTGCATTATGATTTTTTTTTAATGAAAAGAGCATGTCTTTTTTATAGATAGTTTTAAGTAACCTACATTTATAAACCATACATGATTAGGATACATTCTTTAAAGCTCTGTCACATATCAAAACTTAGCTCTGGTTTGACATAGTACATGTAAATAAGGTTATACTATTCTTCCAGGTTCAAGACCGTTGTATATGCATTATGTACTGAAACAACAGATTTAATCTATCTTAGTTTACCTGTATTTAAATACATTTTTCCATGCTCCACTTTATATTAACCACAAATATACTTTTCACAAGCTCGAATATTTGGAGCAATAAGACTCTTTAAAATTCCTATATAGGTATATTAAGCATACATATTGACATTTAATAAAAGCTACTTGATGTAATGATTAACTACAGAGATCATAACAAACTGAAAGCCAGTCACTTCCGTGAATGGACTCGATGGGTGTCACATGGCCTCTCAAAGCCACTCTTAAATATCCTCACTGAAACTGTTACTGACTAATGTGCTACATTTTAAAGCCAAATTGGGTTTTCACTCCTTTTCTGCCAAACTAACTAGAGAAAATGCTTCCTATAGCAATTCACAAACTTAACTGCAAACCCATTCCTACTTGGGAATACGTGGCCACAAATTTTAAAAAAATTTCTGATTTTGAAAGGTTTTTTTTTGTGTTTTGTTAACTACTCTCCAATCAAAGATAAAACTAAGATTTGTGATGAACAGTAAATTAGCAAGTATTTGGATAGAATTAGGAAAGGTAACTGCATATTTCAACCCCTTCCAAAAAATAGGTTTTTTTCAAAGGCTTGAGTATTTGAGGAAAAATTATTTTATGTACTCAAATTATCTGTATAATTCAAGAATTTATCATAAGTAGACAGATAATAAGGTATTTGGACTTAGGAAAAATTTTTTTCTAGACCCTTTCTCAACAGTGTTTTACATTTGGAGTTCAGCTTCTTTCACAAGAAATTACAAAGTTAATTAGTAGTTTTTTTTTTTTAAGGCGTTGGTTTGCAAAAGTACTAAAAGTTTAATTTCTAAAGTGTCACTGAAAATGAATTATTTCTAAAAAAAAATGTTCACTGTCATCAGTAAGATCTGACTGCTTCGTAGTCCTAGTACAATGTTAAGCAAGTTTGAGCAGGAATAGGAGGAGAAATAAAAAATGTTTCTTTTTGTAGAACTAAGTTGACTTGATGTCAAAAGGTAAGGAGTTCTAGTCTTAGACTGAAGGATCGCATACAAAGATGTTTTGCTGTGCTTTTGTAGGCAAAAGGTAGAAATTTTTTAACATAAGGAACAAAATCCTGTTGGTATAATAAACTGGGACTCAGGCCAAAATGAAATTCCTAAAAGCTATTTGCTTTTAAAAAAAAATATTTCTTTTTAAAGATATTACCTTTAAAATTTTAAGGGGGAAAGACTTTAATGCAAATGGAGCTTTTCTGTCCCGCATTCGAAATTCACTCTTGTTTCGTTCACTGTACCTTATCAGGAATTCCAAACATTGCCCTAAATATTTAGAAAAATTTAAATAATTATCTACAAATTAAAATTTTAAATTACCTGAGTTTTCTATCCAGAGGCATGCACAAGTCAAAGACCATTTTAAGCTTTATAGGAATAAGTCATGCAATGTAAGAAATTTTGAGATCGTAAGACCTTTTTTAAAAAAAATTTACTAGAAACTGAGAATTCTTAATTCAAGTTTTTATACACTTTATGTTTTATCTATAACCATGGAAGTTCAGGGTTTTTTAAAGTAGAGTTATTTCTTAGATTTAAAAAAATATTACTTTGATAATCAGCAGTTCAAAACAAAAGATTTACTTGGGAAAATGAGTTCCGTCATTCCATTATGTATTTTTAATGTTCACCTTTTTCTAACTTCCAAAAATCTGTTCGCAGATATTCATGACAAGTCTCTTAAAGAAAAACTCCACTTGATTCACCTATTAATCTGATAGCATAATTAACTAGAAAGGAAATCCAAAACCAGGATCCTTAACATTTCATACTTCTTAGATATTCCCTAGAGCACAGATAGCACGCAGCACCGGGCCCACAGTGATCCAGGGCATAATTGATTATCTGAAAGACACAGATGTTTTCAAAAGTAAGTGAAACCACATTTTAAAAATATAATTATGGATCAGGCCAGATGTCAAAGGAGGAATCCATTTTAATGGTTTCCAACATGATCAACAAATGTTCTTTCTTAAGTGTATCAAACGACTGATCCCTGCATCTCACTTACCAAATGTGGCAATTTGTATAATATTCTGTTCTAGCTTTGCAAAGTTTGAAGAAGTTATTTTCAAGTCACACGTCAAAATGTTGTATTGATGAACGTATCTGATTAAGCTTATGAAGGTGATGCTCATTTAAAATCAGATGGTCAGTGGAACTAAGTGATACGGTGAACTCTCAACATCGCCAGGAAGCTATAAGTTACTCTAACCACTCACTTTTCCTGTGAAAATCAAGTGTCAGTGTCCTTTTTGCAAGCTTTTAATTGCTCAAATTATTTCGCAGAGTCCAAATGTATGTTCCCCTTTCATGTGAAATGTTTGGCTGCTTAAAACCAAGTCTGAATTGCACATTATCTTGTTTTTTCAGTAAATGTAGGATTCCAAATCGTTAATTTTCAATTATGCTTTATGACAAAATCTTTGTGGATTCCTACTCCAACACCATCAGAGAGCTTATAAATGTGATACATTTTCAAGCCCCAGACGTTACTCCACTTCTATAGTCGTTATGAATACTATCCTTACTACATGCCATTTAACATAAACATATGTAACAGTAGTAATATAAAATTATTTTAATATGCATCTTTTAGGTTGGAAGTTATACATAATTACAGATTCCAGGATTTATAAGATCTTTCTGGTCAGTACCTCGCCCTGTGTGCAATTTAGGGCCACTTGTGACAATTCCCCTGCAGTCCCATCCACACATGCAAGGTTCTGTTAATTCCCTAGGTCTACCAGCAATGTTTCTCACCCTGAGGTATACCCAACAAGACAGGCTTGAAGTTGGGACAGCCACAGAAGGTAAGGAACAGAGTTCTTCTAACGGCTCGTATATTTTAAGTACATTTTAAAATTAAAATTTGAGAATCAAAACCTGGGACCGTTCAAATTCTCCCAGCAACAAAAAGAATGCATATAGCTAATCTTGAACAATTGAGTGCCTGCTAATTCAATTGCCTACAAATCCACTCATTAGGCAAGCAGTCTTCCAAATTAAGACATCCGGTCTCCTTCAATTTTCCACTTAAACCAGAACAGAGAGGAGATTTGACCAATCAACTTGGGATAAAATTACACATGAAAAGTGACTTTATGGTGTATGGATTAGTAGTTGCACAGCCTATCGTGAAAACCCCATGCTGCCACTTGAAGTTTTATGGATTCACAAGTTTCTAGGGAATTACCTCAACATTCTCTCTGAGACTATAGAAAATGGGTCGTATTTTTCAAATGTGCACTTAAATTAGAATGTTTGCTCATTTCCACTTGGATGGCCTAACACAATAATTTGATAAACTCTGAATAGAACTGATATTAAAGAGACCACGTACTATACATAGAATCAACCTAGTACGTGATCATACTACACACACACATACACACACACGGAAAATTCTCAGTTCATATAATTTATTGCAGTTAGCACACAGTTTAAAAATTCACCAACACACCAATAGTACAAAACTAAACAGCATTATAAGTTATTCCCCCCTCAGGAAAATAAAACATACTATGATTGTCAAAGCTAGATGTCAGTCTAAGTTTTAGAACAAAGGAAGAATGTGAAACTAAGAAAAGGAAAAAGCAATCACTCACAATGACCACAAAAAGAAAATCCAAAAGAAAGTCCGTTTTTCTCACAGACATTGATTGTCTTCTCTAAATTAATAAAAATTATTTTAACATAAACTGTATTTAAAAAAACTAGAAACTCTTCAAGTAACTAAAGATAATGCTCCAAGGCCATTTTCACAGCTTTTTTTGTTTGTTTGTTTGCTTTAAATGCCATTACAGCCAAATTAACACACATTTGACCAAATATTTCCAAAACAGTCCAGCAACACACAATGGAGTTTTCCATTCAGTATCTTAAGCACAAAAATAGGCTATGTTTACAGTAGTTAAGGCGATCAAATTTTAAACAAAAGCAATTAAAAAAAAAAGGGAAAAACAGCAAACGTTTTCCATGCTACTCCCATAGACCTTATTTGTAAGTGCAAGACAGGAAAACAAACACTGTGCAAAATGCTTTTGCCCTATGTGCTGGTCATTAAAACCACACGTAGGGCTGCAGCCTCTGCTGCTGATACACATAGTCTACTAACCCCCTTCCCCATGTCAATCAAGGCAGTCCAGTCCTTTCAGCCTGGGGCTTTTCAGTCCATAGAATCTTTTCATGAGTTGGGGGCGGGGGGGGTAAGAAAGAAGGGAGAGAAAGAAAAGGGGAGCAAAACAACAACAAAAAAAGAGAATGACCTATTGTCAATTTGTGCAGTAGTTATTCTAAAAATGCTCAACTGGGTAAATGTGTACACCTAAACTTCGAGCTGGCATGGGTTTTGTGCAATTAGAAGTTTTTTATAAATGCACACTGCACATGCAAATCTTTAAGCCATTTGTAAACATGTATATGTTCCTTGTTATGTAGCGAAGTTATCAATTTGCAGCTTAAGTTTTTATTCAGCTTAACAGTTTCAACTTAAAGACAGTGGGAAAGTCAATTTAAATTATATAAAATAAAAATAAAAACAGTGCATTTACGTTCTTCATAACACCAGTTTTTCCAAATGGTGCTATTTTTCTAAGGAAATTAAATAATTTTAAACTCACTCGTTAAAGTTATACAATGCAAACAAAGACAAAAAATATATTGAACTCATGCATTTCTGTAGCGTTAATATTTACTTTTCAAGACTCAACTAAGAGCATCAACACAACCTGTCAAGTTCTTTGACACCCCCCCAGCCCATGTAATCAATTACAGTATACAAGAACAGTAATTCACATTTTTAAACACACAGTTCAACACTGCTGAAGCTGCAATATCCTTTTTCATCCCAAGCAAACCTTCACAAAGACAGTGTCCCAGTGATCCCAGTGTACTTTCAGAATTTCTCTCATTGGGAACCGTCAGAAAACCAGAAGTTGCCACAGAGTTTTAAGTCAACTGCTTGTTTAAAAATAGATAATCCAGCATTTCAGAAATTTTCCATTTGGGTCTAAAAGCATTCAGGTTTCCAACAGCCAGAAAAGGTTCATGCAATTTGAGACATAGAGGCTAATAAAACTGGAGGGAATTTCTACTTTAAAAAAAAAAAAAAAAATGCGGGGCACAAAAAAACGAACTCAAAAGACAATGCAGTGTTGACAAAATTAAGCCATACGAAAGAAAGCATTTTGTGACAAGACGATTTGTTTCAAAGTTCTTACTGGCTTACTTCACCTATCCCTCAAAGGAAAGATACCTCTCTATTCTCTGACTTGCTCTAAAGTTTATCAGAATGCTAAATTAGTGAGATTCTCATGCTATTCTAAAGTGCAAAAACAAGTTAAGATCCCAACTTTTTAGTTCCAGGAAACAAGACTGCTTTTAGACCGTACCACAACTATATAGAGATCTATGTATATATATGTATATATATATATTATTTATATATATATATATATAAAATTATTTCCAAAGTTCTTGCGAGCTATCTTCTAAGGTCCAGTCTCTGACAGTAGGCAAGCTCAGGGCTTCGCTTTTGACTGACAAGGAGTTCACCAACTCACAGTGGAACTTGCGAATGTGTCTGTACAGATCTCCCGACTGCGTGAACCTGCGCTCACACCACTTGCAGGCGTGCGGCTTCTCGCGTGTGTGCACCACGGCGTGGCGGCTCAGGTTGTGCGAGTACTGGAAGCTCTTGCCGCACTGGGTGCACGTGTAGGGCTTCTCCCCCGAGTGAGTCCTCTCGTGGCGCTTGAGGGTGTACATGCAGGAGAAAGTCTTCCCGCACAGCGAGCACGTGGGCACGTTGACATCGGCCGCCGGCTTGCTGCGGATGCCGTCCTGCTCGCGGAAGTGCGTGCTCAGGTGGATCTGCAGGATGTGAGGGCTGGGGAAGACTTTGTTGCACAGGGGGCACATGAAGATCTGGCCAGCGGGGCTCAGGATGTTGGAGACGTAGGGCAGCAGACTGCTCTCCATGCCGCCTTCCACCTGGACCCGCTCACTCTCCGGGGTCATCATTTCGTCATCGCTGGCTTTGTCCTCCCGCTCCAGCTCCCTCAAGACCGAGTCCTCCCTCATCGGAGCCAGGTGAGCCGGCTCATACTGTACCCTGTTATTAGTGCTCACACTTTCTTTCACAGTGCTATGTTCCATGTCATAGTCATTAGTGCCAACATCACTCTCATCACAGGACGCCTCTTTCTCCACCTTCACCTGCACCAGGTTGCTTCTCAGCACGTCCTGTGAAGAGAAATAAGAGCTGTTCAGATTTTCAACTCCCGAAAGGCTGGACTTGACAGACAGGTCCAGCACACAGTCAACATCTGCCGACTCCCTCACGGAGGTGACAGACCTCTGGGACAGAGACTCTGTTGAGCTGCAAGGGCTGGCTACTGTTTTTCCAGCTGCTGTGGCGTGTGGCTCTGCCTCTCCGCCAGCCTGGGGGAGGCCTGCTGAGTCTGAGGGCAATCGCATCCACATGTTCCCGGGCTCGGCCGCCAAGTCCCTTTTGCTGGGCAGCATGTTCAATTTTTCATCTTCTCCTTCATCTTCATCACTGGGCAAATCGCCTGCCATGTGGCTGCTGCCATCCGAGAGGCTCTCGACTTTGTCTGAACAACTTGAAGCATCTTCTTCCTTTTTGGTGCTGTCTGCCTCCGTGGTGGCTTTCTCTTTCAGCTTCTTTTTGCAGACTTTGACAATGTCATACATGTGGAGATAACTGGCAGCTGCTAGCACGTCTTCAATGGGCAAGTCTTTGAACTGGAGTTTCCCTTCATACATGAATTCAAGCAGGAGAGCGAAAGCGGGGGCTGTAACAATGTCGCTGTTCAGATGAACAATGTCTCTTTTGTCCAGCTGGTCCTTGTAAAAGAGGTGGAAATACATGCTGCATGAAGCCAGTACAGCTCGGTGCGCTCGGAACTGGGCATCTCCCACCAGAACAGTGCAGTCACAAAGAAAACCCTGGTGTCTCTGCTCGCTCAGACACTGCAGCAAATGCCTACTGTGGTCTGGAAACTCCATGCTGTCTTCATAACCTGGAAAAAGAGGAATTTCTCATTAGAACCTCGTCAGGAACAACTTTTCAGCACTCTGGTCCCCATCTAAATAAATAATTCTGCTCTGGCTGCCAGGATATATTTCCCTGAATTTTAATCAGGTTTATCACCCATGGACTACTAAATCATACACACAGGACCTAAATCCAGGAAGAAAAATGCACATTTCCCAAACTTCCTTACCCCAGCAAACAGTCTCTAATGCATTTCCATCTTCCCTGAACTTCTGATCAAGTTTTAAAAGCCTTCATTTATCTTCAGCTTTTTACTGAGGATAAGAATTTAGATCACTTTCAGAAGAAATTCAGCTCTGTCACATTATGTCCCCCATAAAACTACAAGACAGCTTTAATTTCAAAGGGAACAACTCATATCACCAACAAAAGAAAAGTCCCAGATATATTCTGGAAGATTCAAGAAAACTTGTTCAACTCTTCTTTTTATTTCATACTTTTGATACCTGACTGTATTTCGCAGTTTAAGTATGTGCATGGACGCACACGCGCGCACACACACACATTTGGCTGAGTTGAGGAAAAAAATTGAAATCGCATAATTAGTCCAGAAATCAGCAAACAACTTTCTTTTAAAGTCAGAGTGTTACAACAACAAAAGCCCTGTGTATAAAAACAGATGTTAATGCCTTAGGATTTGCAGGTATAGCACACATGTACGAGATCAGAAGGAACTATACCAACAGATGGAAAAGTTCATCTTTACTATGAACAAACCCAAACATTTTTTAAATGAAGTGAGGAAAAAAAAATGCCTCTTCTGGGGGGTAGAATCTGTACTTCAACAATATTAGGAACTAAGAGAGGCTTTATGTAACTCTGAAAATTCTCATCTAAACTTTGATCTGCTGCAAGGCAAAACAAGTTCCACATTAAAATTAATCCAAACTTTTAAAAATAAAGACATACCACTCTTAAATGAAACTGAAAAGCTTTACAGGTTCAACTTTTTTTTAAAAGCCTTTCTGGAAAAACTTCATTTCTCGCTCTGCCTTACCTTGCCAACAGAATATACTTCGTTTCAACATAACTTGATATATTTTTGTTTTCCCACTAGCTTCTATTCATTCGACTATGCATCTTTGCCTTATTTTCTTTTATGGGAGGGTGAAATGGAAAGAGAGGAAAGGCAAAGATATACAAAGGGTCAAAATTCAACGTTAGAGGGTAAACGCCGTAAAGAAAACCTGACTTCCCCCTTTCATGTGACCAGAACCAAGGCTCCACACCATTCATTTCAGCAAGTGCCTTTTGAGGATGTATACAGATTAATTTAATATTCAGAAATTACTTCCCTTCTCCTGCTACACTTTGCCCAAGACAGAATAAAACTTCCATCCTAACACTAGATACATTCTGCAAGATGCCACTGCTAGAATAACCAAGATTTACAATACAATCACTTTAAGTGCCCCACAGCTAACATCAATCCTAATCCTTGAGAGGGCTAAAAATAAAGATTGGAGGGCAGCTCACAAGGTAGCCGTGATCAAATTAGGAGGCTGAGAGGACAGAGAGGGACGAAGAAGGAAGCTTATAAACATCTGATCCAGCTGACTGTGGCCATATGGCAGCTGCTGCCCAGATAAAGAGATTAAGAATAGAGGAGTGCGATTACAGCTGTCTGCCAATTCAGGCAGCTCAAATCTACAAGTTCTAAATTAGTCGCTAACACAAAAACTCCTGCAAATAATTATTGTTATGCTGAAATAAAAGATCTCTTAAATATATATTTGAAAAAGAAATGAGGAAACCAGTCAAACTATTCTCCTGAGGACAAAAGTTTGGGTTTTTTGCTTTTTGTTTTTTTCCTCGTCTTAAAAAACCTCCGGTTTCAAAAGCACTACAGCTGTATGTTTCAGTAGTGCTGCTGAATGTTTTGAAGAATAAAGTTTCACAGTGGAATTAATTACACAACAATCTAGCTTCTTAACTAGAATAATCTCCTCATATAAGTTTGAATGCTGGATTCCAGACAGTTTACTATTTCTGCCCCCCTCAAGCAAAAAGAATCTAAATAGCAGAGAACAACAAAAAAAGCATTTTAATCCAAAGTGATCTCAAACAGCAGTATTTCAAAGCCTTTCTTAACATTTCAAAACTTGAAATATTTCTGTGTATTAAAGTTATTTGCTTGCTCAAGTAAACAGGATAAAAATTGAAACTAAGCAAGCCCAAGACTCTCAACTCCAGTAAGATCATTATTTAATACTCAATTTCATATATTATTCCTAAACTGGGTTAGAAAAGTAATGTGATTTTTTAAAATTAAATAAACAAAACACCAAAACAGAAATATGCTCAATCTAATCTCTTGCTACTCCTACCTTTAGGACACATAAACCTGATTAAGTCCTTTCCTCTGAGTCTTCCTGGCTCCAGGTCTGTTACATCGGTGGAAAAAAAGCAGACTAAGAGAGACAGATGCAAAGTGGAGATGATGTTAGAGAGGAATGAGATACCTTCTCCACCACAGATCCGCACACACTAACTCCCTGTCTGTGTGTTAGAATAAAAGGCTGAGGGATGGCAGGCTGTCAGCTGCTCTGACATCATGTTCAGATGGAAATGCTACCTCCAGCTGTGCTCCTTTTAATGCCATATGCTACTCCTCTACACTCCTGCCACCAGCTTTTTCTTAGGAGAACTTTTCTCTTCTGTTAGTATAAACAAAATACTTCAAAGTCTTCCTTTTTTTCCAAACTTTCTAACAGAAGAAATTGAAAAACTCAGCATATGGAGTTCTACTGTATTTATGGAATAGCAACACTTCTGTCTTAAGTTGGTGGACTGGCTTACATACTGACAGCACACTCAAGCCACAGTGCTATTCAGGAAATCCAGATTCACTTTTATTCAACTCCAACGTTTAGTTTCAAAGGCAGCTTAGGGATATTTTTAAACCAACCCATTTGACATCTCCAGTTCCATTTCAACATTATTATGGTTTTTCTGTGGAGATAATGGTACACATCACTGAAACGCTGGCAGACTGATTAGGAACTATTACTTCAGCCTGGTTCACCTTATTTCACTCTTACTTAACAATTTATCTATAACGACCTTCTCAGGAAAATTTCTCACACTGCCACAGCTAATGCAAATTTCAATTCTCAGTATCAACAAGCTGAAACTGCACTTTCTGAAATCCTGAAAAGTACTTCTATTCAATGAGACAAATTAATAAACCGATACAACCTGCTACAGTCACTTAAAATGAATGCTGCACCTGCGTATCTGATCTCTCTGCGCACAAAAAGCAGAACCTTGTCTTCCCCTTGATCTGTGTCCCATAACTTTTTTTTTTTTTTTTTTTTTTTTGGTCACTCTGTAATGTTCATGATCACAAGAAAACCTTTCTGGGGGAAGGCGGGGAGAAAAAGCCAGACAGGTCCAGTAAGTTTGGGAACTTCTTAGCCAGAGTTTGTGGGTCTGTTCTAGAGGCTGATGAAATGGTAATGTGACCCGGCTGGGCTGACCAGCGCCCTGCAAGGTGCTGCGACATCCACGAATGTCAAACTCTTCTCCACAAGGCACTTGGGAGGGTAAGAAGTAGAAAAGTTGCTGGGGCCTGAGGCGCAGGAGTCCCAGCGCCCGCGGTAACGATTCGGTTCTCATTAGAAAAGCCTGGCAAAGAGCTGAAGAGTAACAAAACCCAACGACTCTGTCCCGTCCTCGCTTTCCCAAAGTGACAGACCGAACTTTCTCTAACTTCGCGGTGAATGACATAATTATGAACGCCTAGTTCACCAGCCACTCTTCTCCCCAAGCGACATAACCTAGGTTCCACAAATGCCCTCGCCCCATTCCAATATATCAGACATTAATCACCCCATTTACCCAGTGGGGTGGGGGGCGAGTGACGGTTTAATGAGCCCCAAGCACCACAACGGGCCAGCGACTCCCACTCCACAAATCAACCCCTTCACGTCTCGCTACCGCGGATCCATAGAGGTTCTGAGAGGTTGGAGTTTTGTTTTTCAAAGAGGTGCGGGCGGGGGTGGGGGGTGTCGAGTGGGGAAGAAATGCAAATCTTTACGTAGCTGCCGGTGCTTAGAGCTCACGGGGAAAGAGGAAGGTTAAAACCACAGGGAAGGAGGTGGAGGGCGTAGAGCCGGTGCAGCAGGAAAACACCTTCAACAACAGCCAAGAAAACAGACCCGGGTCACCGCAACAACAAAAGAAAAGTCGCAAGAAGAAGCCAGCGGGAGGAGGGCGGTTGCTACCGCTTCCCCGACGCCACCGCGCGCGAGCCCCGGGGCCTCCCGGCAACGGCCGCGGCCCGGCTCGGCCCGGGCGGGGCGCCCTCCCCCTCGCCGGGCGCACTGCAGCTGCACGGACCGCGGAGCCGCGGCCGTCCCGGGCGCCGCTGCAGCTGCGGCGGCTCCGAGCCCCCTCCCCCAGCCCGCCGCCCTCCGCACCGAGGCGCCGCCGCAGCTGCACCGGCCGAGCCCGCCCCGCGCCGCAGCTGCACCGGCCGGGGGGCGCGGCACGAGCCGGCGAGTCCGCACCGCCCGCCCCGCAGCTGCGGCGGCCCCAGCCCCGCGCCCAGCCTCCCGCAGCTGCGCCGCCCCCCGCCGCTCCGCCCGCACAAACTAACTCCACTCGCGGGGGCGCCCGGCCCGGCCCGGCCGCCCGCACTGCCCGCCGGCCCGGCCGCGCAGCTGGCGCCCCCCCCGCCCGCCAGGGGGCCCGGGCGCGAGGGCGCGGGTCAGGGGCCGGGGCCGGCGCGGGACTCACACGGAGCGGCCCTAAGTCACCGCGTCCCCGCCGCCGCCGCGTCCGCCTCCGCCTCCTCCCGGCCGCCGCCGCCGCCGCCGCCGCCGCCGCCGCCGGACTTGGTGGGCTTCCTCCTCCTCAGGCCCCCCTCCCGCCCGCCCGGCCCCCCCGCCCCCCAGCCCCGGCTCCGTCGCCCGCTCCCCTCCCTCCCTCCCACCCCCGCTGGCAGCCGGAGGAGCGTGGCGGAGCGAAGAGGGCCCCACTCTCAACGGCTCCCCATGGCAGCAGCCCAGCGGCGGCCGCAGCCTGCCAGACACAGCAAGGGAGCGAGCGAGGGAGCGAACGCGGAGCCGCCGGGCCGGGGGGGGGGCGCGGGGGGGCCGCGCGGGGGAGGGGAGGGGGCGGGAGGACGCACCACGCACGCACGCGGCGGCGCCGGCCAGATGTTCCCCCTCAGCCCGCCCCCCTCCTCCCCTGCCCGCGCTGGGCGTCTGCGATTGACCGAAAGCGGCAGGACCGACGCTCCCTGCCCGCCCTCCGGCCGCAGACTCTTCCAATAGGAGGGCGTCGCTTCAGAGAGGGCGGAGGGAGAGGTGGGCCAAAGGCGGACTGACAAAGGGCTGCAGCCAATGGGAGAGGCCGGCCGGGGCTGCCGCCCGCACTTGCCAATCGCAGGCGGCAACTGTTGGGGTGGGCGGGGCCCGGGCGGGGCCGGTAGCGAGGCGGCGCGGGGCGGAGTCCGCGAGCGCAGCGGCGGTGTCGGCAGCGGCGCCCCTCTGGGTGACTTGGCCGTGAGAAAGTGAAAGGAGCCCGCAGGCGGCGGCGACAGCTGCGCTGGGAGGGGCTTGTTTCCAGGCTCCGAGTCCCCGCGCGCTCGGGGGGGGGGGTGCGGAGCAGACTGCTCGGTGCGCACCGTGGCGACCATAAATACACTTCTTAAACGTGCTGGGCTTGGGCACCGGGGGACACAGAGGACGCGAGTCCGGCCTTAGGCGGCGCCTTCGCCCCTCTCCCCGCCGCCCGCGCGCCTCTCCGGGCTGCGGCGGCCAGGTGCGCCTCGGCGTGCCGCTCCGGGAGGCGGGCTCGGGGCGTCTGCGGTTGTCGAGTTACGGGCGGAGCCGAGCGCCCGCCTTTGCCCGGACCCTCTTGTTCCGGCTGTATTTAGGCTGTTATGAGACCTTGCTCAGTGACCAGCTTTTAGAGCATTACAGTAAAATTGATGCTTGTAGATACTTTAACCTGACTCCTTAATTGCTGTGTAACAAGTCATAACTTTACCCAGGAGAGATGTTAGACTTCAAAATAAACTTTTGCTAGTTCTTTTTCTTCGCAGTTAAACTGTGTTGAACACTGGCCGCAGCCAGGAAGAAATGCAGAAATTTCTGCTCTCGAGAAATGTGAAATCTTGTTGAGTCAAGAATTAGAATAAAAAAGTGAAAAAGGGGGGGCGTTCAAGAAAATGAAATAGCAAACTGCATAGTGAGGAAGTCAATACATGAATACTTGTGTAGATGAAATGTTTATTCTTTGCCAACCGAACCCGGATTGGCAAGCTTGTTGCTAACCAACTTGCCAGGACACCTTTCCAGTGGGCAGAATATGCTTTCACTTTGTTCCAGGTCAAATCCGTAGAGTTGAAAGCGTGGTGTAGGCAAATCAGACATGTTGAATTGTTAATGAGGTGAAATGGCAGCACACGAAATTCCTGCAACTGAAAACAGAATTGGGATATCCTGTGAGAAAGAGCAGTGATGTTCTCTATTCTCCTCAACCTTCTGTGTCCTGTGGCTCATCACTGAGGTCAAGGCTACTCAGTGATAACTGGAGGTTTTTTTAATCCCATGAAGTCTATTTTGTATCCGTGCTGTTGATAAATTCTGGGTCTTTCCAGTCTTTTGTTAAAAGGCCCAATTTCAGTTTCACGTGTTTCAAATCAGGAACATTTACAAATGGTCTGACGGAAGAAACGCGAGAGAGAGAGAGAGAGAGAGAGAGAGAGAGAGAGAGAGAAGTAAAGAATATTTGCATTGCCAACAAGTTCAGGGAATAAAAGGGGAAAAAAAGTGCATTCTCAAAGCTGTTTCTCACCAATTAAAAGTTAAAAATAAGGAAAGCAGCAGATCTCTGGATAAATAAATGTCAAGTAATTGATAGTGTCAGGATAAAAAAAAAAAAAATCCATGAGAAAATTAGAACATTCAGATTATCCACAAAAAGCTTGGATACCCAAGTGTATGGAGTCGAGAACAAAGTCGCAAGTCTAACAAAAGGTTTTACAGAATGTACCTACAAGTACAAAAACAACCCCACAGACGTGGAGGAAGAGACATTGGTGCATCAAAATTGTGACCATTGTTTTTTCCTTCTAACACTCATTACTACGATTCATTTTGAGAAGTGGAAATAGAGATTAAATGGATATTTAAGGAAGGCGGTAGGTCACCCCTCAATTGCTACAACAGTCTTATCCAAGGTGTCCCTGGTGCAACTGTATTTTCTGTGCCTTTTTTAAATTCTCTGGCTTCCTTTAAACTTAGAAACGTATTGTGCAGGTGATAACTTTTAATACTCTTTAGAAAGTCATCAACATATAAATTGCAAACAAATTTTGACAGTTATCAGATGTAATACAGAATGAATACTATTTTCATTCTACATCCATTGGAACCAGGTAAGGTAAAAGTTCAGAGTTCCGATGCTTCCCTTAAATAAGCTCCTCAAAGTGGTATCTGTTCACCTCTATTCAGCAGGCTTAGCAAATTAACCATGACATACAGCTACTTAACAGAATTGCTGGTTGTGGTTGTTGGGGGAGTTGTTTTTGTTTGCTTTGGAGTTAATCTACTTTCCTTCTTTTTTCTCACGAAGTGGGGGAAAGTGCAAAAAATACCAATACTAAGATACTGGAAAAATACATCATTGCTTCCTCTCTGTAGGAACATCATTTCTGTATAGTTCTAATTCATACTTTTCTGGGAGTCCTGAAATTAAAAAAAAAAAGGGAGAATTTAACTATTCATGGTTAGAGTCTTGCTGAGAACAAGTTTTATGTTTTAGTAACATGCATTTAACCAATAACAATTTAACAGTATCAAATGTTGACAGACCAAATGAACTTTAATTTGATGAGTAACTCCATAAAATGAATGTCCGACTTTTAAATGTGGACTACAGGTTAAATCACTTAAAAAGTCAGTATTTTTATTACACTTTTTTACAATAGGTCATGTTGGAAACTTATCAATGAAATTAATTTTTGAACACTGACTTTGTATTAATTTCATGTGTAACTGGAATTTTTTTCTTTAAAAATGAGAAAGGCAAATAACAAAAGACTAGCTATTCCAATGTATGATATTTATAATGACTAAAAAAATGCGGCAAAGTACAGTATAAATTAACCTGGGGTTAGTTTTGTTGTTGTTTTAATGATCTCACTGAATTGCCTACATTGATCTCAAACTCCTAGGCTCAAGGGATTCTCCTGCCTCAGCCTTCTAGCTGAGCATAGCTACAATACCTGGCTGTGATTTTTTAACCTATAGAGAGAAAAACACATACTAAATGAAAAGTTTGCTCAGTCTTCTAGTACGCCTGGTCACTTTCTGTATCATGGAATACATGAAACTCTATTGTTAGCTTTTCTTTCTCCCACTCCCCATCTCTCCCCACTCTGTCCCTGCCCCTATCCTGGGCTTTTAGAAATGAATAGGTTGATGTGGTCTAAAGGGAGAAGGACGCACAGAAACACAGCTGAGACAATGAGAAAAAAAAGCAAATGAACAAAATGGAACACCCCTGGCAACAGTGAAGTGGACCAGGAGCAGCATTTTAAAATATACTTGCACATACATTTATAATCAAGTTTTCCCCTGGGTTAGAGTCTGTGATACTTGACAAAAGCGACGTCCTCATAAACTCTAGAAGAAAAGCCCTCAAGACTCACACAGGCATCAGGTCTTACCCAATACACAAAGCAGACCGAGCCCACGCTGGTCATTCAAACCGGTTAAGGATGAAGACCAGCAAAAGATAGTCTTCCCAGAACTGTCCTTCTGGTGAAGCCAGTTTTCAGTTGTTTACTGTGAATTGGTGTTTTAATGGACAGCATAATGCCTGAAGGAGGCTCGACTTGGACTAAGACTGACCACTTCAGAGAATTTAAGAAAAAAGCGAAGAAGAACTTCGGTAGTCATTCAATCCACACCTCTTTTTCTCTTTTACAGCCTCTTTCTGTCTCTGCCTCTCACTGACCTGACCCTCATCATATGTATTGCACCTTTTGGCACATGGAGGTTTAAAACTGCATACAATGGTGTTTTTCATAGTTAACTTTGTGCTGTATATCCAGTCATCGTTCACTTTATATATGATTCCAGGCAACGCATGTGTGTGTGCATGTGTGTGTGTGTCCAAGTGCACTTGTGCATTGGAGATGGACAAATGCTGTCCCACTAAGCGACACCTCCAGCCCACCCCAGGGAGCTTTTGAACCCCAAGCTGGTTCTCTCTCTTGCTACACAGAATACCTTCCTACCATCCATAGGTGGACATTCACTCATTTGAAAATTATTTAAATGTTATCCTAAACAAAATAAATTTGTATAGGCAAGTCTGCCATCCTTGAAAATGACACAGTACCTCTAAAAACCAGATGTTGGAATTTATCTGTTGTGTTGAAGGTTTCATTGATTTGGATAATTAAAAGATGCATTTATTTTGTCTGTAGGTTTCCTTTTAGTTTTAATTTTCGAAGTAATTTGTCTCAACATATGAGTTTTCCAGATGATATGTTCTGTTTTAAAAGATTTACTATGAACCTATGATATTCATGTAAGTCTTTAGGAGACACTGGTTGTTCTAAAATTCCGTAAAAACATAGTAAATTAAAGTAGGTATTCTTTTGTTCAAAATAAAATTATAAACCTCTTCTACTTGCTTCACTTCTGAATACAGCACCTTCACAGGCTTGAACTGGCAGAAAGGAAAATGATACATCCAGAAATTATCTGAGAACTTGCAATACTTTGGAGAAATATGGAACTGTATTATCACACTTCTTGTAAATTTTCTGCTATGTGCTAGGTGCCAACAATACATGAAATAATATAATTCCCCCTTATATTTATGACTTCACTATGTATAAATGTCTTTGTGAATCGACTGAACAATATTAAGATTTTTTCTTTCACTGATAATTTATTGTTGATGCTTCATAAATGCGTAGCAATCCTAAGTAATATAAATAACATAAACTCTCTTAATTAAAATCCTTGATTATAAAGAAACTCTATACATTCAACACAAAGTCTTGGTACATACCAAATTCAAGCTACTCACAGTAATAGGAGCAGACAGAAGGTTACATCTCACTCCAGAAATTTACTTTGCCCTGAGGAATCACATGCAACTCAGGAAGTTGCTTCTCTTACAAAGAACTAGCATTTATGCTTAAGACTAAAATGATTATTTTTAAAGTATCCATTTTACAATGCAAATGTGTGTCTAAATTAAACTCAGTAAAAATAAGCATTTTAAATTGAATCTGCAGTAATGACTTTATGGGAGACAATAGGAAATGTGGTTCTTGAATGTGAACTCAGAGAAAACAGATTTCAAATTTCTCCTAGAGGTCTTGAAGCTTTCTTTGTTCCGTCTGTGTATGCTAATATATTGGCATGTGCTTAACTGAGAACCCATTGCTCTGAAGTTATTTTATAAAACTGAGGCTATTCAGCAAGATTACAGTAAAAAAGAAAAGGTAGATGAAAACAGCAATGACAAAAGAAACTGATGATCAGCCATGCTTTAGTGCTCCAAATATGGGGCAGATGCAGTGACGTGGATTCTAGAGCAGAGCAGCAACAAGAGCCCAAGTCGCAAAGACACAAGTACAATAGGCATTTTAGACAGAGACAAATGACAGGTGGAGAACAGCAATACAAAGGACAATTGTTTCACGGGAAGATAGGGCAGGGCATTAAAGAGCAGTGAGGTTGTGACGATGCAGGATAATTGAAGAACAGTAAAGAGAAGGAAAGTGGTTTGCGGAAGAGGCTGTGGTGGTAGAGGTGGCACATGTAGAGGTGGTGATAGTAACAATGTAAAGAAAAGAGAGATGTCAATACTTCTTTTCTGGGCTCTCCTCATCTGTGCCACTATGTTTTGTCAAACCATGTCTCACTAACTGTCCATAAATAATACCTTATGAAATAGCCCAAAAGTAAAGAGAACTAGAAAATACTTGTGTAACAGTGGCCACTCCTTTGGGAGTTGTCCTTGGCAGGGTTACTTTTACTTCCCCTCCCTTTGCCTGGCATTCTAAATTCTAAAGCAAAGCCTCACCTAAATGGTTAAGATGTTAAACACTAAATAATTTTCCTTTAGATTTACAGAACCCAGAACATCTGGAGATCTTCAGATAACATCAGAATATGTAACGCCTCTCCTTATTCTTTAATCCTGTATATAAGATAACATAAAGCATATAAATTGCTACATGTCTTAACTTGCACAACAGTAAAACGTCTAAAGAAAATATGGGAGCCAGCTCCAAGAGGTCAAGGTCAATTGCAATATTGCAGGGAGAGGTGAGCATCCTGGATGACAAAGACTCCACTCAACACATGCCCTTCCTACCTACTGTACAATTGCACCCGTCTTTTCTTCCTCCACATGTCCTTCCAAGTATACATGTCCTTTCATAGACCCCAGAGATCGTGCTGTGAGGACGATAGACCGCTCCATTTCCTTAGGGCTGGCCCTTGAGTAAACCTGATTTCATTCCCACCAATTTGTCTCCAGAGTATTGGCTTTTGAGGGGTAAGCAGATGGACTCAGTCCCAACAATACTTAGTACAGTATTTAACTCTTCCCAGGCAAGAAGTGCTACAATCTGTGTGTGTGTGTGTGTGTGTGTGTGTGTGCCTATGTCATTAGATTGGTTTTCTTGACAAGACCTGCTTGATACAAAATAGATTTTTTTAAATAAAGTGTGAGAGTTTCATAGTCCACTCATTACATAGTTTTAAATTGGCCTTATAGAGAAAGTATGGGACTATATTGACACTTCGTTGAGGGATATGATCTGTTTGTTAACACAACTAATCACATTTTAGAAATAAATGTGTTCATTCAGCATTGACTGAACCCCTATCATACACACAGTGCCTGGTACTAGGCACTTCAGCCCCCATTCAAAACATCTAGCTCGTTTTATGCCAGATTATAAATTAACATTGAAAAGAACCATGGTTGAACTACTTTTATAAAGTGAATAAGGAAACTTTCCATAATATGAGACACTTTTCTATTATTTTTAGTTTTGTTTTTTGTGGTGCTCTAGATCAAACCCAGAGTCTTGTGCACCCTAGCTCCAATTTTTCATTTCCTGTCTTTCTTGGTAGGGACATAAGCTCTATCAGGATGGAGCCTTTTTTCTATAATATAACCAGCTGTATCCTTAGCTGCTAGAATGCAGCTTAGCACGTAATCAGCATTCAAGAAATACTTACCGGGAAGAAAAAAGGGAAGGAAGGAACAACAAAGAGAGGAAAGAAGTGGGAGAAGGGGAAGTGAAAGAGAAGGGAGGAAAGGAAACAAAGGAAAGGAGGGAGAGATGGAAAGAAATGATTTATACCTTTGCATTTTTCCAGAGGCTAGAAGTCAAATGAGTGCTTTACATGTCCAAACACTCTGCTCAAACTCAGAACAAAGTGAGAAATACAGTTTATATGTAGACTATCAGAAAATGGGTCATTTATTTTCTTGGGGGTTCTCTAAACTGACAGAAAAATACTCTATGAACATAGATATTTTATTCTCGGTAAGATCGCAGAAACTCTATAGCATTTATAAAGAATATTTCATCTAGCAGGGTGCTGTGGTGTGCCCCTGTAGTCCCAGGGACTCAGGAAGCTGAGGAAAGAAAATTGCCTTAGCCCAGGAATTTGGGGTCAGCCTGAGAAACATAGTGAGAGTCTATCTCTTAAAAAAGAAAAAGGAAGTAAAATGAAGACTATTTCATCTTTTAGAGATGAGTTATTCCTCAAAACTAATAGGCATAAGATCTATTATTTTCATTACTTGGTGGAAAATGTTGAAAGGAAATGGTCACTTGTCCAAGGCCCCAGACTAAGATCAATGAGGTGCAGAGCTAGTTCATCATCAGTTTGCTAAGTCACTATTTTTCAGATGTTTCAGCCATGCTGAGACTAGAAGAAAAATCTCTCCTGGCCCAGTGGTAGGTGACCGTAGTCCCAGCTACTCCAGAGGCTGAGGCAGGAGCATCACACGAGTACAGGAGTTTGGGGCCAGCCCAGTTATCAAAGAGCGGTCTCATCCCTTAAAAAAAAAAGTGGGAGGGGACTCCACGGATTTTAAACAAATTAGAATCTGCCATACTTTGAAAAATACACAATCTTTTGGATCTTTATCACTAAGGAAAAAGTTTATGATCTCAATTGAACCACACAGACAAACTAAAAATACAACAAAAGAAATTATTCCTGACTTTTCAAGTGTAGCTTCAACTAGAGACATAAGTCACTGGTGGATATAAATGAAGATGCCTCCAAGCAAGAGATGGTTTCCCTTTCTGCAGATCCTTTTAAGACAGTAGGGTCCTAATAGCAGTAAATCTGATGCAGAGGAATCGATAAAACTATATATGGGTACATTCGGTGACTATGAGAAATAAAAGATTATATTTTCATTTGCATGGTTTGCTGGGTTTTATTTGGCAGATATAATAACACAGGCTTCGCAGAGCCCATAAAACAAAGTGAGAACAGCAGCTCATTTGGTGGCAGAATGTAATGGTTATGGCTAAAGGGCTTACATAATTCATCTCAAACCCTTATGCCTATATTTATTGTTGTTTAAATGAAAATTAAACTCTCCCAGCCATAAGGAGAAATCTGGTCAGAAATCTGAGACCCTTTCTTCTCATACAGCTTTTGATCTTACCAGTTTGCGACACTTAAAAACAGCTATAGAAATACTCAAGAGGAGCATATTTCCCCCAAGTGTGTTAGTACCTCATTCGTCCAATTCTGCATTTCTCAGCAGCCCTAGAGCTCCTGCAGAATGACAGCGAGTGGAGAGAGAGGCCCTGCTCACTAAGCTGCCGGAGTCTCTAGCCAGGTTCAGAGCCGTGTAGGCGCTGGTCGGGTGGTAATTCTTGCATTCAGCACAGGTAATACTCAAGGGGAGGCTGGGGAGCAATAAAAGTGAAGGGCTGAGCCAAGTGATACTGACATAAGCATTTCACCTGTGGGCAGTATCTCCTAATATTATTAAAGGTATTTCTATTACATCACAGCACTAAAAGATTTTTAAGTTGATGGTTTTTAATCACATTATTTTTTTGCCAGAGTGAAAACTTTGAATCAATTGTGAATGCTCGAGACCATGGGTTTACCATTAAGAGAAGAAACTGTTTGAGTTTTTGTTGAAGAAATATAGCTTCTTGAAAAGAAATAAGATTTTTTGGTGTATGCTTCTTTTTCTTTCTTTTTTCTTTTTTCTTTATTCTTTTGCTGTGGTGGGGATCAAATTCAGGTGCTCTACCACTGAGCTACATCCCAGCCCTTATGCCATATTATTAAATGCATATCTGGATAAGGTTTAAAAATATCAATGATTATGCCAATGTATGGAAGTATATGGCTTAAAATAGCTATATGAAATAACACTGGATTTTTACTTTCTACAAATCTCAGGAGGTAATGCATTATTATGCAAACACAAATTTTTAAAATGAATCAAAATTTCATGCCATTCAATAAGATAGAAATGTTTAATATTTATGGGCTATGGTAATAGCTGTACTCGAAGTAGTTTTAAAAATAAAATCAATACATGAAATCAATCATTTTTAATGACCAGCATATCCTCGCTGTACAAGTTAAATAGTTAAATAAACTCTGAATAGTTTATTTGTGAAAATAAATAAAATGTATGGCCTAAATTTTACCCAGCATGAGCAAATATACAAGTGGCTATTTTTGAAACTGGGCTACCGCTCTTGATTTTAAAATTTCTTCATTATCTTTAAGTAAAACAATGTGAATACTGAAGTGATTACTTTGAACTTTCCAAATTTGAAAATTTTATGTCATTTAGGTTACTATCTACATAAATGAGCCAACTTGGAGGGATGGACAGATAGAAAAAGAAAGTTATTTTAAACCACTGTTAAGTGCAAGTAAATAACTCATTTTCTCAATAATGAGATAATTGACAGAATTCATCTTGCTTTGGTAGTGAGCCCAAGCAGGTGTGTGTGTGTGTGTGTGTGTGTGTGTGTGTGTGTGTGTGTGTGTGTGTTTGTGAAAGCATGGCCTTAATTGAACATTATTCTAGTTTAATAGAAATCAAATGAAAGCAAAAACATGAAGGAACATTAAAAATCAAATAGAATATTATATATTTTTATTTGAGGTCATAAATATACCTTATGTGTTCACGCTCCTCAGAAGATGGTTGTCTGCTAATCCACACTCATCTTTCAGTCAGCTGATTTTGATGTCTTTCCAACTGCTGCAGGGTAGATCTGACAAGACAAAAAAGGAAAAAAATGGTAAGCTAACATTGATAAAGGAAATTTCAGAAAGAAAGGACCCAAAGGAGAGAAAAAGGAGGGAAATGGAGACAACCAAAAGAATTAAGTGAAATTTTAGAAATAAAATAAAATAATTGCCTAAGTTTTTAGTTACTTCTTTTTTTTTTTTTTGCCAATATGTATTTATTTAGTCATTCACTGTGTGCCAGAAATGGAACCCAGGGCCTCAATCATGCTGAGCAAGTGCTCTACCACCAAGCTACACTCACAGCTCACTAATTTGTTTTGTAATGGAAATAATATATTCTATTATTTTAGCTTTTTAGAAAATCTCCCTTCACTAAACTAAAAACAAGAGACCTGAAGCCTGGTACGCTTGGCTATTCTTGGGGCTACCACTTCACTACAAGATGTGTGCAATTCTGAAACAAGAGAGTTCTAGGGAAGAAAACAAAGGATTGTTATTTCTTTCGAAGATATTCAAGCACAAAGAATCAGTACTCTCGGAACTGCCTGCTGTCTTATCAATGCAAGTAGATGTTAGTTTGGTCAGAGTGAATATCCAGATTTGATTTTCCCAAATGACTAAAGGGAACGGTTTATATTTTTTCTCTACCTCCATGTCATGTGCCTCCAATCCTCACCTCCCTTCCAAACGTTTTCCTTTGCGCTTTTTACATTTGTGTTCTTAAAGCATATCATTATTATTTTTAGGGTTGCAATCTCCAATAGTCCTTATTTTCACTCAAAATTACAATACAGGGGACTATGGCCAATGCTATGCAGATGGCCAAATAGATAATAAAGACTCAGTTCATGAATAATATCCACTCAGAAAGAGGACAAAAGCAACAGGAAAAAAGAGCCCAAATTGGACAAAATGTGCATGCTATATTTAAAAAAACACACACGCGATCATTGTCAGAGATCATTAAGGGTGCCCTGTAGTTTTAATTATATGCCAGTGGCACCAATTTGATGTGACTGTTTGCTCTTATAGTCAATAAAAAAAGTCATAACTGCCATCAAATTTAAATTTAATTTATTTTCTACACAGCCCTTTCTGTTTTCCTTGGGTTTTTTTTTCCTTTATAACATTAACACTTTTTTTGTTAAAAAATGTGTGAAAGATTAATTTGTAGAATGAGGGGAGCTGTGGGTGCACAGGACAGATGGAGTGGGTGGGACATGACAGTTTTCGTCTGTGGCATCATTTTGTTGTTGCTATTGCAAGGGAGCGAAATAAAGCTCCTGCTACCACGATCATTTCTTTGGGGTCCATCAGAGAAGGTGGGTTACTTTCCCCTCATGCTGGCCACCGAGGCTTGGGAACACACAGCCCCTCTACCCGACACAACCAGCCTGTTTGAGATCATTTTAATTCAAAATTGCATTTGCATAGAATTCTGCCTGACTTTTGTATAAAACAGAATAAAACGTATTTTTCCTTGATAAGCTCACGATACTGCATTGAATTAATGATTTGTCTTCTCTGAGGCCTTTGTTATAAACCTAAAAGAATGAAGGCATATATATATATATTTTTAATATTGTTGTTTAAAAGTTTTGGGGCACCAGTCAAAAACGTTGCTCACATTGAAGAGGAATTTTTAAAGATTGTCAAAAAAGACGATGTGCAAGTTTCGATTTTTGCCTTGGAACAGCTTTAATTCGCACATAAGTATTGTAGGAGTCCGCTATTGTAAAGGTTCTTATCGAAGAATAAAGCAATTACTGCAGAAAATCACTGTCATATGGCACACACAGACATTCCGAGAAAAAGTAAAGCTTTGAGAAGGAGGAAGAGGGGAATTCAGGACAGCATGTGGGAGGGAAGATGAGAGTTCTTTTTATGCACGAAGAGATCCATTAACAATATCAGTTTCCTTCTTCCTTTTTAACGGAACCAACCCTCTGTGCCTAGAATATGGGAACGTGATTGTCAATAAATGACTTGGTGTGGCAGGGAGGAAACAAGTACATGGACATGCACTGTTTGGTGGTTAATTCATAGCAAGGCAAGCATGAAGACATCCCCTCCCCACCACACACACCCCTTCTCCTCAAACTGGTCCATCTGTGTTGTCTGTCATGGCGAGGCAAAGTGGTCCACAAAAAGAAGCCTAAGAACGGAACACCCTCGTTTTTCATTCTTCCACCGTCCTGAGGCAGCGGAGATCAGTGTCCCTGTGGATAAGGGATTCCGTATAAGTCACTGCGTATTGTTACATTGTTTTTCTAATTAGACAGGGAGGAACATGTCTCTGGACACGGTATGAGCAATGTGCCTGAGGGGGACCTGGTAGAAGTCCTGGTTCTACTGGGATCATGGACATGGTAAGGGGTCGCCATGAAGGCAGCAAGCTGTAGTGATTAAAAGTCACCAGATCATCTGCATTTGACCAACTTACCAACATACCCAAACCTTAGTTTCCACCTCTATAGACACAGTCTAATAACAGCATGTAAATTCAGCATAGGGTTAGAGGGGAATTAAGAGAGACATTCCTTTGTAAAGCATTTAGACAATAACTAGCAGGTACTGGCTCTGCTTTTCTATTTAATTGGCCCTACTTTCCAAGAAGTCAGTTTTTGGATATTACCAACATCTGATCCCTGTGGGCATGCAAACCCTCAAAACTTTAGTGTGAAATATTCTGTTTCATTAGGGGTAATGTGGGCAAATACAGTGTTGGACTGTAAATGGGTGGGTGGGGAATGGGAATGAAAGAGAAGGATAATACAATTTTAGAAAACCAAGTAATACAATATTATATGGGGGAGATTTTATATATATATATATATAAAATCTCACCTGGAAAATAGAGTACACAGAAAAGAAACACGATAAAGGTGTCTACCATATATCTAATTTAAAGAGCGTTATCTATTTTAAATTTATGTATTCCACCAGAATTCCTTCTTAATTCTACACAGTAATAGGCATTATGGACTTGTAGTTCATGCCAACACATACACATACAGTTCTTGTAGTTCATGCCAACACACACGCGAACATAAACGTGGAATAGAGAATGTCTGTCCACCAATCAATGCACTATCACCATTCTCATCCTTCTTATACTGAAACTGGGATCTTTTATTCTCTTATGTACATGTAATTATTTCTACATATCTGATGAACAAAATTATTATTCTTATTCTTTTTTGCTATCAAATGCAGTTTTAGGTTTATGCAGCAAACGCTGGAAAATAGTTAATTCACTGACTACAGAGGAAATCTGTTGGGCAGAGACTAGCGTGAAATGGTAAGTTACGTGCATTACATCTTTTTTTTTTTTTTTACAGTTCTGGGGATCAAACTAAGGGTCTCATCAGTGCCTGTCAAGTACTCTACCCCTGAGCTACATCCCCTGCCAAATTGTTTTTAATACAAACAAGAAAGTGTGTATATATGTACACAGAGGTGTATATTTTTCCTTCACAATTCTTACTTATGTTTGCACTTATTAATTATAGTACATTTTTCTGGTCTTTTGTCAGTGTCAGCCCTCCCTTTCTACTTTAGTGGTAAAACTCAATTTTTACCATGTACATGACTGCTCCAAAATAAAAACCACAGTTCTCAGCTTCCTTTGCAGCTGGATATAACCATGTGACAAGTTATAGAAATATAAGTGGAAATGCTTTATGTAGTTTACAGGAAGCCTCATTAAAAGATAGTCAGTGTGGCTTTGGGCCCCTTCCTTTTTTGTTGCTTTCTACTCCCTGAAATATGGATATGATGGCTGGAACTTGGGCCGACATAGTGGACCACAAGGATGAAAGCCACACCACAGGTAGGCTGGAGAGTTGAGCTGGAAGGAGCTTTCTGAATTTAATGACTTCCTAAAGTAATCATACCAGCCCAGGACTGCTACTTCCCAACTTTGTTTCTATAAGAAAGAAATCATGACAGTGGAAATGTAAATTGATATAGTCATCACGTAAAGCAGTCTGGGGGTTCCTCAAAATGTTAAAAATAGAACTACCATATGATTGAGCTATCTCACTTCTGGCTTTATATCCAAAGGAAATGACAACAGTTCATCAAAGAGGTATTGGAAGTCCCATGTTCATTTCAGCTTTACTCACATAATCAAGATATAGAAGCATCTTAAGTATCTATCAGCAGATGAATAAAGAAAATGTAGTATACGAATGAATACTGGAATACTGTTGAGCCTTCAAAGGGATAGAAATTCTGCCATTTGTGACATGTATAAACCTAGAGGACAGTATGCTAAGGGAAATAAGCCATGCACAGAAAGAAAAGTGCAACATGGTCTCTGCTATATGTGGAATTTTTTAAAAAGTCAAATTCATGCACATACCCCCTAAAAGGAAAATTAATAAATCAATAAACAAAACTCTAATCCATAGAAGCAGAGAATAGAATGGTAGCTATCAAGGTTGGGGAATATGGAGAGATCTTGGTCACAGGGCACAAAGTTGTAACTGTACGGGATAAATAAGTCCTTGAGAGTAATATGCGAATGGAGACTAGAGTTAATATTAAAATGCTGTATTATACATTTGAAATTTGCTAATAGAGTACATCTTAAGTGTTCTCATTCCCAAACACACATACACACATAAGTGGCACCTGTGAGAAGACGTGGACATGTTAAATGATTACGATAATTAGCTCACTATATGTAATTTTTACACATAAATGCATCACATTGTACCTCTCAAATACATACCATTTTTATTTTAAAAATTAAAAATAAGATGAATGAGAAAGAAATTAATTCTAGCTGAAGGGAAGATGGGTGATTTTTTTTGTTTTCTTTGTACTTTTCTGAATTTTCAAAATAAAAATAAATACCAGTTGTTGATTAAAAAAAAGAAGTAAATTATATTTTGTTATTTGACATTTCTTTGCCTGCATCTGACTGTTATTCCAAGACTTTGCATACATTTTCTAAAATGTAAGAGAAGTTATGATATTTATCACCATGAGATGAAACAGAGCACTAGCTTTCTCTTAACTGAAAAATAAACAAAAAAAAATACTTTCCAATATTCTTGTTTTTAACTTTTCTAAAGATCCACTTAACAAGGATCACTTTCTCAAGGATGTTGCTCATTGTGTGGCCAAATATTCTTCATAGGTCATCTTGATATTGAAACATCAATTTGAAACTCAATTTTTTTTTATTAATTTAAAAAATGTATTGTTTACCTAATATTTCTGTGGCTTCAATCACAAGTTCTGGTCAACTGCTGTTATTTGGATCCCCTTGCTCCTCCTCCTTGTTGTGCTTTTCCCATGATAAGGATCATTTTTTTCAGCGTCTTAGAGGAAATGAAGAAAAGCTTCCATAGGGATTGATATTGTTAAAACGCATGTAAGTAGTAGTCTGGGATATATTGCTGGAGAGAGTAATTGATCATTGCGGTGGACTTATTATTGTGGTCAACTTGAGCAGGAACGCCCAGCTGGACTGTGTTGGTGTGGTTCTGGGCGTAGAGGATCCACCTGAGGATTGAACGGGAGCAGAAGATAGCTGCAGGCTGTTTAGCAGGAGAAGTTCTGCTGTGGCTGGTTCTCTTCAAGAGGACTCAGCCATTCTCGTGGAAGAAGGAGCTTGGGGCCTTGCTGTCATCGAGGGTGGCTGCTATTGCTTCGGGGGAGCTCTGCTCTTCATCTCTGCTGCGAGCATCGTCTCCCGCTTCCGGTAAAGATTTCTTCAGCCATCATCTGCGGATGTGGACGTACGCAGGACAGTGCCGTAGGCTCCCAGCCCTTGATTGGATCTTCTGGGTTTCTAGTACATGGATAGACATTCAGCACTGTTGCTGCATTTGGCTTATGGGTGAATGTCGTAACTTATAAATGTCCTCTATTAAATCTGCTGTCTTGCAAACTATTGGCTCTAGAAAGATAACTAACACAATCATTAAGGCAGAAAAGACTTTTTAATTTTTTTACAATAGTGTTGAATATTTTATAGGCTATTGTGATTATGAGATACCAGATCTTTTTATAAAATAAGATCAATTAGAGTATTTTAATTGGTCAGATGCTCTAAAAACAGATAGATATTAGATAGATGGATAGATAGATAGATAGATAGATAGATAGATAGACTGATAGGTGGATGGATGGAAGGATGAAGAAAACGATTGCTCTCTATTTTGTTCCCCAAATCAATCATGATGGTTTATTGAATTAATCAATTATCAAAGACAATCCATTTGAGGAAACATGATTGTCATAAAAAAATAATAAATTCAAGAAGGAGAAAGTGCAAGATTTTATTTCAACTTAATAAGGGTCATAAACAAGTTACTGTCTGTCATTTTATGAGTTACCTGAATTTTTATAAAAATTTTACATACTGGATTTTCAGGCCTGTCCAGAAAATGTTGTTATTTGTTATTTCCTTTGTTTGACTTTTTTAAAGGTAGTACATGTTAGAGTTCAGGTTTAGGATGTCTTCCCCCAAAGTCTTACATGTTCAGAAGCGGAGCTTTGGGATGGTGATTGGATCATGGGGGCACTATACTTACTGGTAGACTCATCCATTGGTGAGTTTATAGCTAAATGTGCTGTTAGGAGGTGGGACCTAATTCAGAGAGGCGTGTCCCTGGGTGCCTGCCTATATAGGCCTTCCCTGCTTCTCCCTTTTCTGTTTGCTTCCTGGCTCCCATGAAGTAAGCAGCTTCCCTCTCCCATGCCCTTCCATTGTGCTGTTGCTGCTTTGCATCAGCTAGTCAGGAACTGACTCCCCCTAAACTGTGAGCCAAATTAAACCTCTCATGCTTTAAATTGTGGGTGTCAGGGATTTGTCCCAGTGACAGAAAAGGTGATTAACACACTGGGGATTGAAACCAAAGCTCTCATACCCAGTTTTATCCCCAACCCCTTTTAGGTTTTATTTCGAGACAGGGTCATGTTAAATTGCCCAGGCTTGTTTTGAACTTGTGATCCTCCTGCTTCAGCCTCCTGAGTCACTGGGATTACAGATGTGTGCCACAACAATGGTTTGATTTTTTTTTGAGGAATAGCTCTCTTCCAGAGGTTTGAGGCATATGGTAGATGGAAGGTAAATTATTGGGGATTTGTCTATTTCCCAAATGAAATATAAAGCAAATTTTAATGCTTTGGCTTGCTCACTGGAAATACAAAAATGATGTTTAAATTGTACATTAACCTGAAAATTCTGAAGTACTGATTACACAGGGTAAAAAGAGACTGTACCAAAATCCTTTTGCAAAACCAGTAAGCTGTTTAGGCTAAAAATAAAAACACTTTCAATTGATTTCTGTTTGTTTCAAAGATGCTCCACTTTGAGGTTACAGGATTTGGTATTTAGTTCACCTATATAATAAATCTGGCACACAGTAGCCAGGTTTTCTTTTTTAATACCGAGTATTGACCCCAGGATCTTCACACTGAGCTATATCACTAGCTCTTTTTCTATTTTTTTAAAATTTTGAGACAGAGTCTCACTAAGTTGCTAAGTTACCCAGGCTGGGCTTCAACTTGTTATCCTCCTGTCTCAGCCTCCCAGAGTGCTGGGATTATAGGTATGTGCCACCACACCTTGCTCCGATAGTTCTTGTGTGGTAAGTGTAAATGACTAGACCCCTGCGGAACTATGAGAAGAGGAGGGCAAATAGGTAGGTTCCAGAGTCTGGGGTAGTCTTGGACTTCGGTGAGCAACATGTGAATGCCCCTAAATACCTGGTGATGCAGCCCTAGCAGGAAGCCCACTTGGAGAGGTAACTCCAGCATCTCTGGGAAGATGTAGAGAATAACGTTTCTAACATGGAACGCCATGTTTAGTCTATTCTCATGTACTAAGAAAAAATACCCAGCATGTGTCAGAATTTTGTGGTTTTGGGAAAGAGGAGGAAATTCTCAGCTTTCTGATCAAGGCTCTGCTGTAGGAAACCATCAGAACTTCATCAGCCTTTTCCGTGTTCTGGCGTGGAGCTAAAACTGGACCAAGCCCTTCTTCCTCCCAAATCTCTTTTCACATATTCAGGCTTGATATGACCACGGGCCAAATCACTAGTTTATAACCTTTAATGCTTATCAGAATCATCTGGGGGCTTCTCCCAAAATATCATTGCTGTGTTCTGCTTCACACATAACTGAATCCAAATCTGCAAGGGAGGGGTCTGGATGTGAAACCCAAGGGTGTGTGCCTTTGCGAGCCTTTCTGTTGAGTGTGTTACTCAATAAAGATCAAGAAACCCTGGCCAGCTTTACCTCTGCATTCGAACGAAGTGCATCATTATTTAGAGATTGAATGCACTTGTCACAGTCTTTGGTTGTCACCTGAGTGTGTGCTATGGTTTGGATCTCAACTCCTAAATGTTCAAATGTTGAAGGCTTGGTCCCCAGCTTGTGGTGCTGTTGGGATCTGGTGGAACCTTTCAGAGGTGGGGCCGAAGGGGAGGAATTTAGGTCACTGGGAGGGGGGGTCTGTCTTTTAAGAGGCTGTTGGGCCCTGGTCCCTTCACAGCAATTTTTAAAAAGATTTTCACCCAGGCTGGTCTCACACTCATGAGCTCAAGTGATCTTTCTGCCTCAGCCTTCCAACTAGCTAGGACTACAGGCAGGCACTGCCAGATAGCTAGAGTGATAGTCGTGTGTCACCATGCCTGTCTCCCTTCTCACCCCTCCCTTTTTACCTCCTCGGCTGTGAGGTAAGAAGCTTTCTCCACCACACATTCACATCACAATGCACTTGTACCACCACGGCCCCAAAGCAATGAGATACAGCAATTATGGACAGAAGCCTCTAAAGTTATTAGTGAAAATAACCCTTTCCTGCTTTTAAATTGATTATCTTGCTTATTTTGTTGCAGCAGTGAAAAACTAATGCAACGTGAAAGGACTCAATGTGTGTCCTGACATTTAACCTCCCTGAAGTCTCTGTCCACACCTCCCAGAGGCAGGGAATAGTCTGGACATCTTAAGAGTGTGCCATCGTATTAAACAACTTATTCGGTTCCTAAGCATTTGGACCAAATTCCTGTGAACATATGAACACTCAAAAAAAGAAAGATTGAATAAGTGCAGGTGGACAATTAACAATTAGAAAACCGTTACCAACGGTCTGGATACTCATTTAATACCATTAAAAGAATTAACACATTTCTAGGCATATAAGTGGCTAGAGTAGGATGAAATATGATTAATTGTTTTTTCATTTAGAAAACCTAGAAAGTTGATCATATCCAGTTAAGAATAATCTGGCTGGCTGGGGATTTAGCTCGGTGGTTAGAGTGCTTGCCTTGCAAGTTCAAGCCCCCGAGTTCGATCCCCAGCACCAAAAAACCCAAAAATAAACAAACAAACAAATAAACAAAAAACAAAAAAAAGCCCAGTCTGGTCTTCCCAACAAGAGGCTGGTCAAAATAGAAATGCTGGATTGCAGTTATGAGGCTATCAAATAATTCAAAAACGGAATCATCATTTTTCAGGTTCCATTATTACTGCTAGAACTCTGATAAAATGAAGAGAGAGGGGGAAAAAGACTACTTGGAATTAATGTGGCATGGTGTTTTTTTATTTAACTTGGCTGTCTTTTTAAAATACTGATTTCCATCTATTGAGCCTTTTGATATAGATCAGTTAAACTTGAATGAACAAAGTCTTTTTGTCTAGTTTGCCTTATCCTAATAACAAGAATAGAGTGTTCTTTTTTCCTCCCTTGAGAAGTTTATAAATAGTCCATATAAAACTGCCCATTACCTTTTGATACATACTAAGCGCATTACTGAAAAATTATACCTCCTCACACCCCCAGACCTTTCTTCATCTAAATGAAACTTTTTGCACTCAAATGTATATGGCAGGAAAAATCAGCAAATACTTATGTTCAAACCCCAAGGGGGCAGCCTGCACACAGATGAGAATATGACCATGCACGTATAAGGTTTTTGTCTCATGACACAGGCCTAGAGGAGAAAAACAAAGCCTGCATGAACAATTTCACTCAGGGAAGTAAAAGAACCCAGTTACTCACATGTATTCAAATTAATATGTAACCTCAAAAGAGTTAGGAGAAATCCTGACATTGCTCAAGCCACCGGCATAAAATTAACAGTGCATAAACCACAACACATTTTTGTTAAATTCACATTTACTTAATAATACATATCACCAACTTTGCAGTCAGATGTCCAGGCAGCAGGCAAAACAAGTTATTTTTAGGAGTCTAGCCAAGGACCATTTGCTCATTCATGAGAGTGTGTTCTAAGAAGCCCGAAGCCAAAATAACAAGATAAGCCATTATCTGGGCAATGGCTGCAGGGCTGAACTGCCTCGGCAAGCGGAGAGCCATCCACTGGCCAGGGAACTAGATGAGAGGACGTGTGGCTAACACAAGCCTGTTACCGTTACTGTAGGAGGAAAACAAGGAGCATTCACGCTGATGGCCGTCTGAACATTTTACATTCAAAGGATGTTTATTGATTGGTTTGGCTAAAAATTTGACCAGGGGGTCTAACATGAAAAATTTATCTGAACACTAATTTGCTTCTTAGAAAAGAGATTACGATCAGGTACAAACAATAGCCGCAATTACACGTAAGACAGAAATGCACCTTATCTGCCTCCTGTTGTTTGCTAACTGCTACCAGAGCTGCAAGACCACAGCTTCCAGGCTCATCAAGATGAATTACAGCAAGTCAGGAGCAATTTCAGACTTACTGAGTGCCTTTTGATGCAGAATGCTGGGAAAGAATAGCAATAAAAACTGCTTTGTGAAATCAGGTGCGTAGAATGCCTCATTCATTCATGTTGTTGTCAATTAAGCTCTGCCGAGCTCTTTTCACACGCCCTACCATGCCAGGTATGGGAGTACCAGGACACATGAACCCTGTCCCCAGAAGCTTACATTCATACTGTCATTTATGAAGAAGAAGAAGAAGAAGAAGAAGAAGAAGAAGGAGAAGGAGAAGGAGAAGGAGAAGGAGAAGGAGAAGGAGAAGGAGAAGGAGAAGGAGAAGAAGAAGAAGAAGAAGAAGAAGAAGAAGGAGAAAGAAGAAGAAAGAAGAAGAAAGAAGAAGAAGAAGAGGAGGAGGAGGAAGAGGAAGAGGAAGAGGAAGAGGAAGAGGAAGAAGAAGAGGAAGAAGAAGAAGGAGAAGAAGAAGAAGAAGAATGCAAACAAATACTCTGTTCGGAATACAATTCCTTGAGTTTACCCTGAGAGAATGGTACTGAACCTTTTCACTTTTAGATAAATGATTCTCACTTTGGCAAGTGTGACCCCCTCGCTCGCCACACCTTGCCTTAGAAGGAGCCATGCAGCTAATTCCTTCTGATGGGCTATGGACTCGTGAATCTCACAAGTGGAAACGTAAGAGATAGAGCATCCAAAACTCTGGCCATCTCAGTCCTCCAAGGTGGTCAAAGAGGCCTCCTGTTGAGATGCAAAGTTGCAGGACCAGCCACAATTGCTGACTCCATCAGGGAACAGGCCCCTGGCAGGGTTACTCAGCCCCCAACAGACTTCAAGAGTGAGCAATTAGTTTGTTGTGGTGTTAAGTCACTGAGGTTTGAAGTTGTTTTTTTTAACTGCAGTATAACATAACCTATGCTGTCTGATATCATTAACAAATGTCTGTTTTCCTTGGGACTTTTAGAGGAGACAAGAAATCATAGACTCCATAGAGATGAAAGGAGTATTACAGATTAATAATAGATTCACTCAGTGCAGATAAATCTCCCAGCGGAAAGAAATCAACTTCCCCTCCGTGTTTTCTACTCTCAATCAGTGTCATCCTCACACTGACTCCTCCCAATTTCCTAAGCTGTCAGTGCTGCCCCCCACCCTATGTCTGGCTTCTTGGAGCACTCAGATTCCCGATGAAACTTCGTTACTAAGAAATGAAGGTAAAATAAAAGCACAAAAGTATAAAAACAGATTTGCTGAGTATAAATTTCTAATCAGAGTGCATTTGATCCTCCTCTTCCATAACACTAGCAACATTTTTTTTCCTTCCTGGCAATGTTGGGGGTGGAACTCAGGGTCTCACCCATGCTAGGCAAGCACTCTACCACTGAGCTACACCCCAACCCACTACCAGATATTTACCGATCTTCGCATCCTGAATTCATTCAGTTAAATCATACCTGAAACCTACAGGAGGAAATCCGAAATAACTCCCGACTCGGCCAGATGCTGGCTTTGTTTATCCACCCAAAATCCTGTCAACATACAAAATGCAGTCTTTTCAATGGAACGATCAGATTCTCTATAAACAACATAACTCTTCAAGAGCAATATTCTCATTAACAATTAATTTGTGATTTTAGAGTACTTTGGATGTTCAAAGTAAGTGCTGTCTTACTGTGAACAATAATAGTCATCACCATATTTTAAGCCTATTCATGCGCAGAAGAGAGTAAGGAAGTTCTTTATAATGTAAATTATTCCTAAATTCTAGAAATTCAGTTTATCCTTATAAACATTACTTAATTACAAATTCTTCTATTAAAATATGTAATTGTTGGGGCAACAAGCTCCTGTTTAGTTGCCAATTCTTTAAAAATTAAACTATATTGAATCTTACTTTGGATTAGGAGAAAATGACCACAAATGGGAAGTTTGTATTTCTAAGGCATGGTTTGATTCTCTCAGAAAAGTAAATTATATTTCCTTTAGTTCTAAGAAATTAAAGTTCTTTTCTTCTTGTGTGTACCATGTTTTAATCTGCTATAAATCCGGTGGATTTTTGTTTTTTTTTTATAGTGCTGGGTATTGAACCCAGGGCCTTGTGCATGGTGCTAGGCAAGCATTCTACCACTGAACTATACACCCAGACCAAACTCAGTGCCTAAAAGGGAAGTGTGATATAGAGGTTTAGAACAGATTCTGAAGTTTGACTCATGACACTGAACTTGCTGTGTGATCTTGAACAAATTCCTGAACCCTCCTGGGCCTCATCTTACCTGTAAAATAAAGATTATATCATCTCTATCTTAAAGTAGTTCCTAGCCTAGTATGTGCAAGTACAGTGTTTGTGGAATAGAAATAAATTCATAAACTAGGTATGAAGTAGCACACTAACAAAACCAACCCTTGATTCTCCACAATACTCCAAAATAGAATGCAGAAAACTTTCGCATGCTGTCCCCAAGAGACACCAAAGAACGATAGATGCAGAGACTGGCTGTTTGGGGAACTCAAATTCAGAGGCCTCTTAGAGACCTTGGCTAACTGCATAATGGAGTAACTCACCCCAGCAAGCCCCACTCAGGTGGGGACTGGCTATGTTCTGCCCTTGGCAGTGTAGACCCATATGCACACCTCTGGAGTTATGAAATCCAAGAGCTCTGACAACCAAACAGATTTTGTTTTCGTTTTTGGTAAGTGAACACAAACTCACTTTGTGTCTGTCTTAATCCACTTCGTGTGGCTATAAGTAAATGTCAGAAACTTGGTAGTTTATAAAGAATACAGGTTTATTCAGCTTACAGTTCTGGATTTGGAAAGGTCTATGGTCAAAGGGTCACCTTTGGTAATGACCTCCTTGCTCATGGGAACAGGGCATCGCATGTTGAGAAGGACAGAGAAAAGAGACAAGCCAAACTGGATTTCATAACAGACTCGCTCTCAAGAGAGCCCATTAATCTGTTGATCCATTAATCCAATGATACCAGTCTGTGGCCTGTCAGGAACCAGGCCACCCACCAGGAGGTGAGGGTGGGTGGCTGGGTGACACTCCATCTGTATTTACATCACTCACATTCCATCTGAGCTCCATCTCCTGTCAGGTCAGCTAGTACTGGATTCTCATAGGAGCTCAAACCCTACTGTGAACTGCACCTGCAAGGTGTCTAGATTGCACACTCCTTATGAGAATACAATGTAATAATACTACAAATAAAGTCAAAGTAATAATAAAAGAAATAAAGTACACAATAAATGTAATGCACTTGAACCATCCCAAAACAATCCCCTCCCCTTGGCCCCCCATTCACCAAAAACTTGTCTTCCACAAAACTGGTCCTTGGTGCCAAAACAGTCCGGGACTGGAATGGGAATTAACCCATTCATGGGAACACAGCCCACATGACTCAAATCACCTCTTAAAGGCTCCATCATGGGATTAAATTTTCAACGTGAATTTGCATGGGACCTTCAAGCTCCAGCAGCATTAGAACTTATCTTGAGCTGAGACCATCTGGAGTCCTTACTTCCCACCAAGTGTGAATCTCCCTATGTTTTCACTACCAAAATGAGTGCTTATGGGTGCTGCCCCGGCTCTTGCTAGGATGTCATATCATATGATGTATCCTCCATGCTGTTCTGTCAACTTGAGAAAATCAAAATCTAGTCAATTCCACAATGTACACATGTATTAAAATATCAAAAGTTACCCCATTAATATGTACAACATGTATGTTTTTATTTATTGGTAAAAAATTAATTTTAAAAGAGAAAAAAATGAATCAAAAGTGTTTCTCTTATTGAACATAACATTTACCAGATTTATAAATAGAATAACCAGATTTGTAACATAAAAGCTTTAGGAAACTAGGCTTTTAAATTTGTTGTTTTAATAACTCAATTAAAACCCTCAAGTCTACTGTGCCCTCTGACAGGGACGGCAAGGTGGCTTCTCAACTTTGGGAGTCCACGACAGTCCCACTGGGCCTCTCCAGCTGAGTCTCACAGGAGGCTGTCTAGTGGCGGCTTGGGGGTGGCAAGGAAGAAGAAAGGCCAACGGGGCAGGGAGGACACAGTGGGATGGAGGAAGGTCAGCCACCCCTCCTGGAGCCCCTCAACTTGGAGGGAGGCTGGAGCCCCAGAACACAGAAGGTGGCTCTTAGCAAAGTGCCTTTCTACACTGGCACAGGGTTGGCACTGTCCTCAGATCTCTGTACATGGGCACTTCTCATCTGTTCTCAAAGAGACTCATTGTCCCTGACTGTCCACCCACAGCCAGAGACATGCTGTCCAGGTCCGGCCCATGGGCAGCAGAACCTGAACTGAGCTCCAACTTGCACTAATCTGCATGCATATAGGACACGGCTTTACACAGCCTGCTGTCATAATCTGTTTGGTGAAAGTGACCACTGTCTCCCGGTGGTCTCCACTTCAAGGACAGAGCACTGGCTCAGCGCAAGACTGTTGGGTGACAGTAGTCAGCGGGATTTAATTCACATTCAGCATCTCGAATGCTCCAAGATAGATGGAGAATTGCTCATTAAAGTTCTGGTAGATGGCGGTCTTCACTCATTTGATCAAAGGTACCATTTTCACAGATAAAAATTTACTTTTGAGGAAAATTGGGGTGGGAGGAGCACACAGCGCAGGGTGAAGGACATTTCATAATGCTTAATTTGGACAGAGGCAGAAAAGGAGATAAAGCAGGTAATGTATTCATGGTTTCATTTATTTCAAACCCATTATAATTAGTAGACAAAGTAGAAGATTAATGTATCAGTCCCATTATCAGTGGTTATTTTGGTCATCAAGTCATATGCCAAACATGAGAATTGGGCAAGAATAAAAAATGGCCAGAGTACAGGAGAAAAAAATTTGTTTTTGTCCTCTATAAAGCTAAACTTTATCACTTATTTAAGTAATGAAACAGTAATATTTTGTGTAAGGCTAGCATTTAGTGAATAAAACACAGGGTACTCCATTAAATTTGAATTCAGATAAACAATAAAAATTTATTTATAGGTAAGTATGTCCCAAGTATTGCACAGGGCATAATGTAACATTTGGGACACATTTATATGAAGAAGTTATTATTAAAAAGTTTTCGCTGTTTATGTTAAATTCAAATTCAGGGGCTGGGGACTTAGCTCAGTGATTAGAGTACTTACCTAGCAAGCACAAGGCCCTGAGTTTGATTCTCAGCACCAAAAAAAAAAAAAAAAAAAAAAAAAAAATTCAGTTGAATTGTATTTTATCTGGCAGTCCTAGCTACGTTGTCACTGGGTTTATGTACACTAGTGTAGTTTTTTATGTAGCACTAATAGAAAAAAATGTACACAAGGATAGTTTTATTTTACTTATTGTTCTAATGTTGACTGAAAAGGTCTTTCCTGCCTTTATCATTTGCGTCTTAAAGAAATTGAGTATCCCGGAACCTAACATGTGTCACCCAGTTAATATACAATGGAGCAAAATCCTGCCCCAGGTCTGCGGGAGTCCAAAGCCAGCTCTTTGAACCTTTCAGACATCCAGCTAATAATGCAGGCAACCATTGCTTTCTTTTTAAAAAATTTGTGGTAAAATACACATAACATTAAACTTATTGTCTTAACCACTTTTTAGTGTGAGGTTCATTCAATATTGACATTGTTGTAGAATCCATCTCTGGGACTCTTTTCATCCTTTAAAACTGAACCTCTGTGCCCACTAAACAACAATTCTCTGTTTCTACTAGTCTGCCCCATTTTCAGTTTTTTATACCCCAAACAAAATTACTTTATAGACACATCACATTTTGTCTATCTCTTCAACTATTAATGGATATTTGGGTTGTTTCTGTCTTTGGGTTATCATGAATAGTGCTGCCTTGAGTGTTTATGTGTACATTTTTTACGTACACATGTGTTGTCATTTCTTTTGGATATATGTATTGTCCTAGCCATTTGGGCTGCTATAATAAATACCTTAGAGGGTATTTATTATAATCTTGGGGTCAGGCCCAAGTCTGGACTTCTAGGTGGCTGTCTTCTCACTATAAACTCACATGGTGGCAGGGAAGGGTGCTCTTGGAGGCCTCTTTTTTACAGGTACTGATCACATCCTTGATGTTGGGGCCCTCATAACCTAATTGCCTCCCAAAGTCCCAGCTCCAAGTATCATCAAACTGAGCATTGAGATTTAATATATGGATTCTAACACATAAACATTCAATCTGTAGCATATGCCTAGGAGTGGGATAACTGGATCATATGGTTACTCCATGTTGAATCAGTCGAGGGACTTGTAAGCTATTTTCCAAAGCAGCTGAACTGTTACCCACTCCTACAGAATATGTGAGGGTTCTGATTTTCCCACATCCTTCCCAGTGCTTGTTGGAAACTTTAAGAGGTGGGACTTCATGGGAGGAAGTGTGGTCACTGAGAAAGTGCTTTCAAAGGGGCTACTAGAACCTTGAGAGATTTTTGACCTTCTCTTTTCTTCTCAGACACCACAAGGTGACTAGGCCTCCTCTGCCACATACTCTTGCCATGATGTAGTGTGCCACAACAGGCCCAAAGTAACAAAGTCAAGCAACCTAACACAGAGCACTTGCCATTTGGGACCACAGGTAATACTATTCCAAGTACAGAATTAGCCAGATGGCCAGTGTAGAAGCAATATCTCGACTAGAAAATTCCTACCAGCAGTGCTTGAGAATCCTGATGATGCAAAGTTAATCTGGTTAATATAAAGTTAAAATGGTTAAAGGGATAAGCTCCTTAAAGAAGATTCTTTTAAAAGGGAATTTGAATGCTGGCAATTCCCATAGGGCTATTCGGGAAGACAGGCTGGGGACAGAAGAATTTCTCAGCATCTTCAATGATAACTAGTTTGTATTTTTCTTGGAAGGACAATAGTGGGTCAGTTTATACTTGTAATATTCTATTGAATAATATATTCTGACTAATAAAATTGGATTCACTCCAACAAATGAAAAATACCTATGGTCATATGATACCCAACCTCTGGGTTTTTCCCAATAAATAATCTAAGATAATCAAATATGTGCCTTGTTGGATAAGGATTTATGAGTGTTCCCTACTACAGTGTGAATCCCACAAAGGCGGGACCTCTGGCTCACCCATGTGGCTCTACAGTGCCAAACTCAGTACTTGGCCCCAAGAAGGAACAGAGAAATTCTTGCTGGAGGGGAGAAGGAAGAAAGCCAGGAAAGAAGGAGAGGGGTAAGCGAGATCAAGTTACCTAAGGTCCCATAAAGCCAAAATGGCCACTATTCACAGACTTTAAAAGAAAGGAACAGTAAATAGTATCCACAAATGCCCTTTGGCCAAAAGGTACAACAATTAAATCAGTTTTACCAAGAACCTGCTGTTTGATTTAGTTACCTCTTCAGAAGCTGCATAGTTCTTTTATCATCCACAGGAGCAATTAACACTGTTAAGACTGAAAATGTTGTCATAATAACCTTTTTCCAGTTGTTCATAACTTCCAGTGTTTGGGCTAGAGTTTCTCCATTTGCTCTCAGTGCAAAGGCAACTTTTGGGAGTTTGAGAATTAACTCTCATTTAATTTGGTAAAAATTACATCCTGGTTATTTTCCTCCTTCCCTGTAGTAAAACACAAAATAGAAATAAAGTATAGGATCAAATAATTTCGAAGGGTAAAACAATAAGAACTTGATGTTCAAGTTAGGAAATACTAATTACTGTCTTTTTCCTGATCTTCGAAAGTAACATTTTTATTGTAAACATACTTTGCCTGTTTTCACAAGCATCGTACATTTTACCTTTAAACAACAAAGCTAGTGCTACATTATGTTTTCCTTTAAGGAGGATATAATTTCATATTCAACCAGCACAGCAGTTTCAGGCTTACCGATTAAGTCTGAGGAAGGAATTATTACCACCCTTCTAGTTACACACTCTCTAACCTAGCAAAAAGCACAGAATGAAATGGAAGACCCACATGGATTAAAGAAGCAATCCAGTAAAGCAAGTGAACCTGAATGCTGAATTTTGAGAGCACCATTAATAGTGGCTGTGTTTTGCATTAATAATTAGTATTCCCACACCAAGAAGAGATATTTCTAAATATCCTGAACTCAGACTTGTGCATTGTTTACATTTGGAGTTCAGTTTTGCCTCTTAATCTTTGTTGGTTTTCACAGTGAGCTTGCCCTTTCACGGCTGGTTCCATCAAACAATAAACGCAACCATTTGAAAAGCCCAACAACAGGAGTGGTTTTCAGAAAACCAGCAGCCAAACTGATTCACCGCATTGGCCTCGCTCCCAGGGATGGAGATAATACTAGTTGTAGTACCGGTTATCCTGCATGAGAACAGAATGGTTACTCTCAGGGCTTCCAACTGCACGGCTGGCCAGGCGAACTGAAGAATGTCTAGGACGACGGCAATAATGGAGGTGACTCCTCGGCTGGAGCGAGTCCTGAATTAAGTTGGTACATTCAAAGTTGCCATAGAAACCCTATTGGAATGTCCTCACGTCCGCAGAATTGATTTTATGTTTAAATGTTAATATGCCTTCCTACGTGTAATAATATAGAAAGACAAATATGGGAGAAAGAAAACATACTTCTGAAGACATTGAATAATTTCCCAAGACAAAGTCACCCTTTTTAGCTGATGGACCAAAGAAGAGGTAGTGTGGGATGCCGTGGCTGGGAGTTGTTTAGGAGAGTCTGTGTGCCTTTACGTCAAACTCGGCCCTCTGAAAGGCACTGCTGTAATTCAGCGAACCCAGCTTGTACTTGAAGCCAAATGAAATGCAAAGTTGCCTTTCAATAGCAAACCGCACAGAGGAAAATGCCGGTTAGCAATTGTGAGAAGTTTCAGCTACTGTATTTTTCACAGACCGAATTTTACCAGTAAATGTCGGTGAGAAAACATTCAGAGGCTCTTTTAAAATGGTTACATTATCAATTAATCTATAGTGTGTTTTAAATAAATATTTCTAGTAAATGTAACAAAAACCAGCATTTGTATGGCTTGCACCTAAATTATCATCATCTCTGCAAAGCAGATGCGGAATTCAAGACGAGGCAAACAATCGGCACTGTAATTTGCCCAGTAACATTGTTTTAGATCTAATTAGTGCTTATGCAGATCCTTTACAAAAATGTGAAAACTGCACCAGGATGTAATTGTTTAATGAATTTAGTGCAAAGCACATCTGCATAAATTCCATTTTAGCTGAAAAAACTAAGTTCAACTGCTATTTGCTCCAGAGCCAAAACATTGTGAATTGTGCCCACTGTGCTTTAGCCTTGCTCTGCTGGCTTGGATATTTCAAATAAATACTACAAAGTTAAAGCCTCCAGCTGCAGACCAACCCATCTGTAGATGTTTGTTATATTTGGCAGTATTGCAGAATGATTGTGCCTTCCTGCTGGGGGAAAAAAAAAGTTTTGTCAGCAAAAAAAAAAAAAAAAAAAAAAAAAAAAAAAAAAAAAAAAAAAAAAAAAAAAAAAAAAAAAAAGAAAAGAAAGAAAAAGTTTGAAATATTCATCAACCAACGAAAGTAAAGTTTTGAATATGAATTTTTACCTAGCAGTGAATTTTAAATACCTGTTCTGACTGAGCCTACTACATAAACCAGAATAACATTGTTTTCTCTTGTCCTCTCCAACATTCAAATTCAGTTAAAATCACAGAAAGGCGAATTAAACACAAGTTTACTAAAATTAGAATTTGAGCCTTTTGTTTAACTTGGCAGAGATCTTATTTGACACTTTTTATGATCAGTGTGTAAGTGCAAAATAATCAGTAACTCCTACCAAAAGAGATGAGTTAGTTATGGATGTTTACAGGATTGGCTGGAAAGGTAACATTTCTTAGTGTGTCCAGTGTTTTTGGTTTTTGTTTTTCTGTTTTGGCCGCTGTGTTTTTGTTGCAACACAATGAAGTGCTACTCAAAAACATTTGTTCTCGTAGCTCCTGTACAGATAGCGGCGGGTAGGGTGACAGAGCTTGGGTAGGACAAGTATAGAGACGCTGGGGCCTGAGTTAGCAGAATTCTGAAAAATGAAAAATTGTACCTAGTCTTCTCTCTTCAGCTCAATGTTTCAGTTTAGGGTTAAATCACCTGAAAAGAGTGTCAGAGTGCCGTTGATGCAGATATTGCTGTTCAGTTTCTGTTGGTTTTCTACTGTAGATGCAGTGTCAGGCTGTGTCAGGTTAGGGCTCCCTAGGAAACAGACCTCGGAGACAGAGATATGTCTGCAGCACCTACATGGGGAAGTGTTCTTGGGCAATCCATACCTGGGAGACAGCGAGGTTGCATGACTGGGCAGAGGGAAGGCTTAACTTTTGGCACAGTTGCCACATAGGCCTCAGTTGTACAGGGTGCTCTGGAGTAAGGTTGCTCCTACAGCCTGAACAGAGGCAAAGGGCTGGGCCTTCTCACCCCATACCCGTCAGACACTGAATGTGAGCTGTGCCTGGGAAGGAGTGTAGCTTGGCTGGTGTACTTCCCTTTGGCTGGGGGACATCTGTGACCTGACTGTAGCCAATGCTCCTGGAAGCTGGAGAAATGGGGACAGGGCCCTGAGTGAGGATCTTGACCTTGAAACATGATGTCTACTGTATCCACTTGTTGCATAGTTGGATCCACTAACTGCTTGTGTAATAACTTCACTCCTGCCTGGGAATCCTGCTGACAAGATTCTCATCCTCTCTTCTAGAGAAACCGCAAGGGGAAGGAGGGTAGGATAGACTGCAATCACTGACTGTGGGAATACAGCTGCTCCCCATCCCTCCTTTCCTCCTCTACCCGCTCCACATTGCCAGCACCACTGATGACACAGACAGTTTACCAGGCGGGTAAACTGGTCACCCTGCGCTTCTTAGGCTATGCATGCTGTGTTTGTCTGTCATCAAAATTCGCCGAGAAAGCATCGGTTGACACCAACATAGGTCACCTGCATGGTATGCACATTGTCCCCTGCCAGTTGTGTAACAGCCCTACCTTCTCATGATAAAATCAATTGCTCCTGGTAGGATGGTGACTCCTTTCTTCACCTGGTAGTCTCTAGGCATAAGGATGCTGGAGGAACAGCTAGCAGCTACACCTCAAGTTTACTGAGGCGTTTGCTCTGCCCCCTGGTGGGAGCTTTCCCCTTGTTGGAACCAAACCCTCTATCTTCACAGAAGCCGGAGAAGCTGGAATGGGAAGCACAAATTCATGAAGTAGGTCACTGAGGGTTGCAGTGGGTGGCACTGTATTTCCTTTCACTCTGATCCCAGATCCGTGTATTCTACCTATTGGAGACACAGTATCATGCCGTGGTCATTGACTTGGTATCCTAGAGGACAGAGTTCCATAATTGCCACATGTTATCTCCAAACTGGTGCTAAACTGCTCCTTTCTAAGACTGTCTTATCCCTCCAACAGGCCAGCAGCTTCTAGTTGGTACAACATGTGGTAGGATTAGTAGAGCCCATGATCAGATGCTTCCTGCCATATCTCCTTTGTTGTAAAGTAGATCGCTTTGTGCAATGCAATGCAACATAGGCTACCTTATCAATGGAACAAATACTCTTTGGACTTTCAGATGGCAGTTTAGGTCCTCCAGGCATGAAAACTACAGCTATCCCTGGAATACATATAGACCCTGATCATGGTAAATCACTTCCCCTTCTGTAGTGGAAACTGTAATCAACTTGACTTTAAGTGGATGTTTGGTCTCTTTGAGGGATGGTGCTCCATCTGAGGCTCAGCATTTGTCTCTGTGGCTTGAAGATTGGATATTCAACAGTGGTGATGACTAAGTCAGCCTTGATTAGTGGGATCACATGCAGGTAAGCCCACACAGAGCCTCCACCCCTCAGGTAGGAGTTACCATGTTTGTGTACCAATTGTACCTGCACTTAGGTGGCCAATAATAGAGGTTGGCTGACAATGACTGGTGAACCATCTTGTCTATTTGCTTGTTTAGTGCCTTTTCTGTAGTAGATAGTCTACTACATTAGAAAGAATATTAAAAGGTGATGGTAGACCTTGGTTGTAACTCAATGGTAAAGCACTTGCCTAGCATGCATGAAATCTTGGATTTGATTCCCAGCATTGCAAAGGAGCAAAAATTGTTGGTAATGATCTCTCCTCTTTATGCTTACTCCCAAAGTTCTGTCCACATTCCTCTTCCCCAGAGTCTTTATCCCTGATATTTTTAGTCTTTCTCCTTCTGGGATAAACCTATTGTCATTGCCCAGAAACCTCTGTATATGGACCACTTCTTTAAAAAAAAAAAAAAAAAAAAAAAACGGATGATCAGGTTGGGAATTTAGCTCAAAGGTAGAACACTTGCCTAGCAAGTTCAAGGCCCTGAGTGTGATCCCCAGCACCCCAAAATATGTGCATGATCAAGTGCATAGGTCAAAGCTCCTCCTACTGAAAGGAGGATTTCCCTTACCTATCTTTCGTGGTCATTCCTTGGAGGAGCTATCATGCAATCACTATCTATTTTTGACTTGTAATTACTAACTCGTCCAGCCTTTCCATAGACCAAGGTTGGTGTTTTCCTTCCTTCATTAGCTAACCAATGAGAGAGCATGCAATCCTTATGATCATACTGGTGATCATCATATACCTCAGCTAAGGGATACGAGCCGCTGTCACAGTGGTGGGTGTCATGAGGGTCTGGGCCACCTGCTCATCTAGCTTTCTTGTGCTGATTGGCCTTATTCATGTCTGATTCTGGATATACCACTTCTGTCATATGATGGATTGCTTTTAGGCCCACGTTACCTTATGACTTGATGAGTTGGATAGAACTCAGATTATCATGGGCAGTTCCGGATACATGATCATTTCATGTGCCACAGCTAGATACTCCATCTCACCCAAGGCCATTAGCATGCCAGGAGCTATTCTTTCAAATGGTATGTAATTCTCTGCTGCAGATGGCATGGACATGCTCCAGAACCCTAGGGGTCCTCATTGTGAGTCTCCTATTGGCCTGCCATAAACTCCACATGGCATCTTTTCCCACCACAGATACCTCTAGTAACAGAGAGCCTGCTACTCATTTGACCCAAGCAGCAAGACTGCTTCCATCACCATCTAGGCCTGATGTAGAGCCCTTTCCTGCTCCGTGTCCCACCCAGAGCTGATGACCTTCCATTTCACTCGGTAAATGTGTCAGGATAGTATTTCAAGTGGGGAAATGCTGCCTCCAGATTCCTAAGAGGCTTACGAGGTGATGTGCCTCCTTCTTAATGAAAGGAGATAGGAAATGCAATAATGTTGTCTTTTACTGAGTATTCGTGGATATGATGGTCTCTGGAATCCTCGTACGGTTTATCTCTCACCCTCTGGAGAAGCTGTGTTGGCAAAGTTTCTAATTGGTCATATCATTTTCATGAGAATCCATTAACTTGATACCATCAAATTAGTGGACCAATGTGATTTTCTCCAAAGTCTGGATAGTATGAGATTCCTTTGGACTAGATTATTGCAGATGGCAGGAGAGATAAAATTGGTCTAGGGCAAGAAGTAAATGTATACTATTGTCCACTCCATGTCAATGTAAACTCCTTCTGACACTCCTCTGGCAGGATTGGAAAAGCCCATCCATCCTGTACCTGAGGACATGTTTCCATATTCTGGCAAAACAATAACAACCATATCTGTAATAGCACAAGAATTGGGACTATTACTTATTTGAATTTGAGTTTGTAGTACTTAATATCCTCCAGAATCTCTCTGGTTTGTTTTTGTTTTTGTTTTTGTTTTTCTGTTTTGTTTTGTTTCATTTTTTTTTTTGTAGGGCCTAGACTGTTGAATTACATGAGGTCTATGATTAGCACCCCTACTCCAGGATACTTTCAGGCTTTATGGGTGGCACCAATCTCTACCATTTTCCTTAAGATATAATATTGTTTTCATTGTCATTTATCCTTTTGTCCAGGGCAGGGAGCAGTTTCAAAGTCTACTATTTGACCTTCTATACTTTGATTTGTGCCTCCACATATTCACAAACCAAAGAATCAATGAGGGCTTCTGCCAAAGACGACCCATGTCCATTCCAATGATATATTTAAGGCTAAGGAAATGACAATTTGGTGGGTTCACAGACCCATGGGCTCACAGTGAATGAGTCCAGGTTTTATTTCCACTTATTACATGGTTTCTAATATGCCTTATTCCAACAGGAGTAACATAAAATGCTTCAGATCCCCCAGTATTCGTGTGAACTCAGAAACTATGTCCGAGAATCCTGGAAATGTCTGGGTATCCTTTTTCCCCACTGTATGATTACCTGAGTAAAGGGTACCAGTTCTCTTTTGGGAAATATTGGATGTGTCATAACCATATGCAGTTTCTGGGGTGATGTAGAACTTCCCTCTTAAGGCCCCAGGTCCTTTTACAATAAGTGGATTTGAAGTCTGAAAACTGCGCCAGGCATAAAAACTTGATAAGGGATTATGGTGTTTTATTGGGATGCCTGCTCGATCCATTCATGATCATCCATTCATAATTTCTTTTGATCTGTAGACTGAGCAATACCTTGTCAGCTATCATCTAGTCTGCTCCTGGGATTTCCAAGCACTATTAACCATTTGTATCTACCTTGAGTCTGTTGCTAAATCCATCATCTGGCCAACCATGTCCTGCAGAGGACAGCCAAGCTGAGTTTCTCAACAACACTGAAGCCTATTTTACCGGCATACTCCATATTGCTCTGGAGGGTATGTCTTGGCCAACTTCAGAACACTAGATCTTTTTGTATTCACTGTGGATCTGGATCTTCATGAGATTTATCTATGACCTTTTGGAGTGTCCTCCAAAGCCTCCCAAGTGACATAGTCAGCGGTAGATTTTCTAGGTTTTCATAGTATACTCAATTTAGCATACCCAGTCTTTTGAGTCTTTCTCTCTCCCTGCATCATTTTTCCATAGAAATCCTAATAGTTCTGTTTCAATTAGTGTAGCTCATTGTTGTTCCCATGTTTCTGAGAACCAACCTGACAGTACATTCTTAGGGTGTAATCACCCAGAATCCTTGCCAAAGTGTATAATTGTGTAGCATGGAGAGGGGATCCACATCAACAAGCTCTCCCTAACCCAACTTTGTAATTCTATTGCCCTTGATAAAGCATTCTCAGGCTACACACACTTTCCCAACTTTTGCTGGTGTGTGTTTAGTAATTCCATAGCTTCTTCAGCATAAAGCCCCCATCCTCACTTATCAGGCCCTCCACTTCCTCAGCCAAGTAATGTTCTGATTTGATCTTAGTTATCAATCTGATAGGATGGACCTGGAGTAGATCCTGAAGTGGGGAGGGACCATGTGTTGGCTTGCAAGGCAGAAACCATCAGGGAGTGGTCCTTTTTAACAGGAAGCAGTGGGCCACCTCTGTAGGCCTCTAGGATTGAGGAAAATTGTTTTCAGGTCTCTTGTGTGGCCAACACAGATGTCCTCATCACAAGCTTTAGGCCCTAAGGCCATGACTTTGAAATAGTAAACTCGTCGAGTTTGAGAATTCCATCTTCTGTGGAAATCTATTAACCTTATAACTAAGTCCTAGGGATGATTCTCAAACTTTTCTTCTGTTTTCTGTTGTTTTTTGCCTCTCACTGCAGGAGATGAGAATTCTTCATGTACTCCAAAGGTGTTTTAAATTGGTGATTATCCATTCAAAGTCTTTAGTAGTCTTTCTCCAATGCATTGGTGACATCCAAGAGCTATCTGAAGTCACTCTACTTTTAAATGTTACTCTCTCGCCACATCCTAAACTGTCTACAGAGCTTATTATTATTGTTGTTGTTATTCTTACATCACAATTCATCACCGATGGAAATTTAAACAGTTTCCCAGGACATTATACCAAGAAAATATGGATTATCTAACCCCAAATACAGTTTAGAGTAGATACACTCAGACCTGCAGCTTTATACCACTTTCCTTAGGTCAGGTAATAGATTCTGTAACACATTTATATGCAAAAAATTTATCAAGAAATGCTCAAGGAGGCCTACCTGGGAGGGATAGAGAGGGAAGCTGGGTTTTCTCAGTGTCACCTCCTCCTTGGCAATCATGTACCTGCTGATTCCTAGCATTTTTTCTGTCTATTTAAATTGTCCTAGCATCTTTCCCTTTGTAGAGATGATCCAGGGCCCCCTGGCTTTGAAGTAGCTTCTAGATGAAATGGAGATCAGATCACTTTGGCTCAAAACATTCTCCTTTCAAATAGACTAGTACAGTTGTCTTGTAGTTTCTCTCTGTGTGCCTCAGTCTCTCTCTCTCTCCCCCTTCATCAGCTATACACACATACAGACACACATACGCGCGCGCACACACACACACACACACACACACACACACTCACTTATGCACAACCTCCCCCCTTTCGGAACTAGTACCTTCAAACTATAAAACTCATCCCCTCACTATTGCCTTTTTAGGGATTTGAGCAATAGAAAGAGTCACAAAGACTCTGAAATGATCCTTAAATAATAGGGTTTTTTTTTTTGCCTGTTTTATTACTTGCTTATTGTGTACATTGATGAAAAAAAGAAGAGGTGGGGGCTGGGGGGTAGGAGTAATTTTACTCCACTCCTTTCCCTGAGTTCATTTACCTTTACCAATTTCAGTTCACATTATTTGCCAGGAAGTAAATGATTTTTGATATCTTCTGTCTGTTTGGTGTTTTTGTCCCTCTTGAGTAGATTCCCCTTTCTCAGGAGTGTAACCTGGCTCCGAGATCTGGCGGATTCCTGATGCAATGGCACTCGCCACTCTCTACAAGTGCATTTGTAGGATCTAGGCTTTCAACTTACTCTCATTCTCACTCTGTTTTTTTTTTTTTCTTGATTTTAGCAGAAAAGACAACTGTGATTTCTGTAATTATGCTCACTTGAATGCATAAAAACTACTTATTATAATTTTAATGATTTTCTCCAATCTTACCTTTGAAAAAAGACAGTGGGGCCCAAATTATTGATTGTAATTATTTACAAATACTTACTCTATTACTTACTAGCAACTATATTATGACAAGAAGAAAATCTAGCACCTTAATAACATTTTACCACCATTTTAGAGAAATTGAAATTGACAGACTATAGTAGCATAATAGGATTTGGGCATTGGAAAGGCATTTAGAGACTTTGGAGGGGCATCTGTTATATGCACATGCCATTTACTCTTTCCTGATGAAATGCAGGGGGGAATGTTTTGCCTTATCAGAGCTGCAAATGATGGAGTGCTACTCTAAAAGCACCAGGAGTAAGTGCATCCAGATGATCCCAAAGCAGGGACCTGAGCCAGGCATCTTTCCCTCTTCATTCTGAGAAAACAGCAGTTATAGGGAGCAGTGAAACCATTAAGCAACCACTGAAAAGAAAAGAGAAAAGTAACATACCCACATCTTAATATAGAAACCTTAAGGGCTGGCCATCAAAATGATTTGCACAAGCTGGAAAGATAGACATACAAAGAGGATGGAGTTTAAGAGGCACCAGAAGGTGTGTTCAAGCTGGAGAAGCAGACAAAACCATGATCCAGGTAAGGAGGGCATCAGCTTTGCTTCCACTTGTAAGGCAGTTTGATTAGTTGCTCGGTTTCTCGGTTGGAGAAGGAAGAGTCCAGGGGCTCCGAGGCCTTCATCTGAGACTCAGGGGAAGTTCTGCTGCCCGTGGACTCTGTAGTCACCACATTCTCTTATCAGCGATAGGCTCAGGAGCAGATCTGCCACCAATTCAGGCCAGTGGTCTTAGGAGAGATCTCCCAGGGGCTTGTCCCTGTCTGCTCATTGGAAAATGCCATGTCTGCCCATGCCACGGGCACCGACATTCCCCTGTTACAACCATGACACCAACAAGTTGAGGTCAGCCCATGTCAGGCGAGCAGAGAGGAGAAACTAAGCACTTTCTGTTAAAACGAACAAAATCACAGAAAATAGTATGTGCAATTTGGTGAAAACACATGTCAGCCCATATTGTATTTTAATATTTGACATCAGGATGTCTCTGGAGACCCTCCTGTGTCAGCATCATCAGGTGAGCCTCAGCCTTTCCTACAAGAGTTTTCTAATCTGCTAAAAGGGAGTGACAGCATCTTACTAGTGGAGCTATAGGGTTTATTTGTAAACATAAAAATGAAGTGATAACTGTAAAAATGTTTTAAAATATGTAAGCTTGTACACAGACTTCTATTTAATGAATTATTGCCACAAAACTTAAAATATATAGGAACTATATAAATCCAAGGTATAATTATTATAATACGATTAACTCCTGGTTATTTAAATCCTCCCTTTCTCTCTCTCTGTAGTAGAAGGCACCTTACACCAGCAATAAGACTTTACAGACTTGAAAAGACATTGACCACTGATGGAGCTATAGAAGTTTCCTGTACTTGGTCCCTTATCACTCTGCAGAGCTTCTGCCCTGGTTCTTGGAAGGTGGGATGCTGTGGGGCAGGAGCAGGATCCAGCGTGGGAAGTAGGATCCCAAGAGGTGTCCTCAGGCTTCAAGAGGGCCACTGAGGTGAGCAGAGAGTCCAGGAGTGCAGGCTTAAGCCAGGGCTCAAGGGCAACATTTCTGAAGTGAGTCAAGCCCCGCCCTTCTCCAGGATTTCTAGAACAAAGCCTGGGTATGAGGAGCTGGGGAGCCGGGACGTGTGGCCTGGGTGATGACTGTACAGTTTGGTACACCACTACTTTAATCCTTTCTGCAGCCCTGGAAATCCAGATGCATCACATTTTTTGTACCAGAAAAATAAAGTAAAAGTGAACATCAAGAGCAAGTGAGAAGAAAAGGAGCCAGGAAATTAGAGCTGTGTATCTGCATATTTGTATCCTTGTGTATATGTGTGGATGTAGATGGGTGTGTCTCTCTGTGTGTCTGTGTGTAAATCTATGTAGGTGTGTGCGTGTGTGTGTGCAATAAGGCATTGAGTCTGTATCCAGCCTCTCTGGGGTTGGCAGTGGCAGTGGAGGTGCTGGAATAACAGAGGCAGAGCGGAAATGACAAGTGATAAGGGAAGTGGATAGATAGAAACTGAAATTCAGCTGCTCTTTTCCAGCACCAGCAGGCAGAGCCACCTCTTCTGACCTCTGGCTACCTCTGGAGCCACTGGCTGGAAGCCATTGGTGAAGTTCAGGGCCAAGGGAAATTTGCTCCATCTCGCTTTTTCCCAGGGAGCACTCTGGTCCAGTGCCTGAAATAAGCATTCTGGGAGGAGCAGGGCTCCCTGACATGAGGTGTTTACTAGGTCCTACTGGATCTCACAAAGCCCCAGGCCAAGTGCTGAGGAATCGGGGCAAGGGATGAAAGTCAGTATGGTATAATCAGATTTTAATGGAAATAAATTTGGCTAAAAGCATAAACAAAAGAATTTCTAGTGGCTGTGGGACATTTACAGGCTTTAGGGAGCAGTGAACTTAGAAAATTTTAAATAACTGACCATTTCTAAAATTGCAGTATTTCACACTGACATTTATATTCACAGCTTCTCTTGGAAGTGTATGATTTGGCAATTCTGGTTCTGAAGTCTTCCATGGGGACTCAGTTGGGGATAAACAGAGTCAATCTTCTCCTTAGTCAAGGGGCCTCAGTTTCCCCAAGTTCCCATACAAACTTTGTCTCCCTCCTGTTGTTCCCAGCTCGCTCACCCATTCAAACACCTGTCCAGTCACAGTCAGTGTCTGATCTACAGAGGACAGGAAAGAAAACAAGGAGAGGTAAGAGGAAGGTGCTAAGAGAGTTTAACCAAGGGAACTATGCCTACTGGAGAATAAGCTGAAATGCTAAAGGGAAAGAATAGAGTCTTTTAAAGGATAAAGTTGGTACCACGAATAATGCAAATTGGATATTGGGCTATAATTCTGACTAAAGATTTCTGAGAAAGAAAAACTGGGGAGAAGTCCAAAGTTAAATTTTTATGGTGCTTACACATAACCATCACAGAGAATTAACTAGATATATATGCTTTATAATGAAGGATTTTGTGAATCACGTACCTACAAAATTTGAGGATTCTAAGAAACTCTGGAACAACAATTCCTCCTGTTATAAAAAACATTTGTAAATTAACCTAAGATCACTTTCCTGTCCACAGTTCAGCAATAGATTCAAATCAATTGCATATAGTTCAATTTCTGAAAAAATAAAAACTCAACCTGTTGTTTATCTCCTTATCTAAAAAAGTGATTAAATGTAAGTCTTGGGTGTTAGAATTGTAAAAGAAAAAAAAAAAAACGGTAACGGAGAAGATGAGCTTATATGGAGGTATCTGGGTAAAACAGCCCAGTTTGATTTAAAATAGTCCACATATGCCCCCAAAGCTCTTAAATTTTAAGAATAAAATGACTGCAAATGAACTGGAGCCACATGTAGCCAGAGAGGCTGACAGTGAAATCAGGGAGAAACTGCTTATTCAGCTTCTTCAAACAAAAATGAATTGTTTTGATGAATGAGAATTCTTTAATGAATTACCATATGACATGCCAGTAATTTTTTCAACGTCAAGCAGAGAAAGTTTTCATTTGTCTTTTGTTCAGCTACAGCTACTTAAAATAATGGAAGGTCAAGGCCACCAAGACAACACTTGGCATTATGGCCTGGAGAGGGAGGACGTGCCTGCACTGAGCCCAAACAGAGGAAGGCTCACTTCTTGAATCTCCAAGTCTCAGTCTTGCTCTTGTTTTCTTTGTGTAGAGATGTGTGTTGGGAGTTTAGCACACGCATTGGGTGGTCATGCTCAGCACTCTGGGCACACTGGTCAGGCACAGTGCACAAAAGCCCTGGGGACATTACACAAGTAGAGGGCAACTACAGAAGCCGGCATTAGAAAGGAAAACAGAAGAGTATCTGAGGGTCACAGGGGGAAGAAAATTACTGCTTCCTCTACCTTGGACACTTCACTTCCAATGTTAAATGTGTAGGTGGGAAGAAGCGTTCCCACATCATCCAAGTCTCCGGTTCCTGATGAGCATGACCGGATGTCATACAGTTTAACTCATTCTGACACCGACTTTCTGGAGTTGGCACAGGACCCACAGACTAAGGACTCTGTCCCAGGGCTGCCCCCTCTGCAGATGCCAAATGCCGAGCCTCCCAAACTTGGCCAAGCCTCCCAAACTTCTGGCTGACTGGCTATAAATCAAGGGGCTCCTACCTCCTCCTCGGGCTGGAAACAACATAACAGAACCACCCACAAGACTCAGGGAAACATGTACTTAGGCTCATGGGTCTATTAAAGGATTCAACTCAGGAAGAGCCAGATGGAAGAGACGCACAGGGTAAGGTGTGGGGAGAAAAAGTGCTGCTTCCAAGAGCAGGTGCCTAGCTAACAAGTTGATTTAAATGGAAATAAAAAAGGGCCCATAAAAGTAAAAAATATTTTGAAAAAGAAAAAAGTTCAAGCACCCAGCATACCAGATTTCAAGAGCACTTTTCCTTGTGGTTGTCTAATTTCACACAGAAATGCTACATACTTGGAAAAATAAATACTACTTCTCAAAATATAACCCATGGATTACCTGAAGGGCTTTTTAAAAAAATGTAGCTTCCTGAGCCCCACCTTCAAACTACTGAATCAGAATCTCTGGAAATGGGGCCAACACATGCCTTCAAACAAACTCCCCAAATACTTCTGATGCACAGTGTAAACATGCTGATTAACCTGCCTCAAAAGTCTCAGAAACTCACAGTGAACCCTGGAGGTTCCAGGTTTCCATTAATTCTCAAAAAATTTCCCACTGCTGACATAATGCAAAGGTTTGGTGTTGCTGATTAGAGTAAGAACCACATACTTTACAGCCAGAAGGAAGGAAAGCAAAATCATCATTCCACTATCAAAGTTTCAGAGTAAGATCTATATTCTTACCAAGACCTGTATGAGTTGGAACACATGAGAAGGACCAGTATCCCCAAGAGAAAAGCCCTGACTATCCTCAAGTGCTTGTACAAGTTCTTGGTCAGCAAGTGTACCACCCTTGTGGAAGAGAAGAAGGCCCTCAGTTCAATCCTCAGTACCTCAATCGATCAATCAATCAATCGATCTAAACTAGGGCAGAAGGAGTCTAACATGTATCATTTTACCCAGATAATTCTGATGTGCAGTGCCGGGATTCTAACTCTCAGTCCAGATGTTGGCTCCCAGCTGTGCTCAGCTCCCCATGGCCTACACCATCATTAATGTCTGCATCTGCCCTCTTCTGTTTTAGGGCCTATTTGGGCTCTCCTCTGGCTTGCCCTCTTTGACTTCCTACTGCTTCTCATGTGGGGGACGTAGACCCTTTCAAACCCAAAGCCTTCCTGCACCACCAGCCTCAGCCCACAGCACCTGCTCTCAGCCAGAGGAGTGCTCAGAAGAGGGGGGAATGTGACAAAGACAGCCCAGGACAGACTCCGCCACAATGCTGAGGGGAAACCATGGTGGCCTATTTTGTGACACCCAGTGAGAGCCAAAGCTCTGCTGCCTGAGACGTGAAAACCGCAGGAGGTTTCCCTCCGTTGCTAGCAGATTGCAGGCATGCCACAGCCGGTGGTGCAGTTCCCCATCTCATAGAGAACCACCGCAAGCACAGGTCCCCTTGTAGTTCCCTGGAAATGATCTGCCACCTGGGAATAGGTGAACCCTTGAGAGTCTCTGGCCACTTCTCTGAATTACTCCGAGGTGCTTCTTGAAGAGGTCCTAGTGAAGATCACCAGGGAATCCCTCTAAGTCATTGGTTTCCAAAGGACCGCTTGGAGGGCTTGCAGCTCCACAGATGGCTGGGCTGTACCTCAGAGCTTCACACTCAGTAGCCGCTGTGGACTGAATGCTTGTGTCCCACCACCAAATTCATGTGTTACATCCTAACCCCAAGGGGATGATATGACGAGGTGGGGTGACTGGGTTATGAGGGTAGAGCCCACAGAATGGGATTGGCATCCTTATAGAAGAGGTGGGAGGAAGACCTGTAGTAGCTTCTTCAACCAGATGAGGATACAGCAAGAAGGAGCCCTCCATGAACCAGGAATCAAACTCTCACCAGACCCCGAATCTGAGAAGCTTTAATCTTAGCCTTCCCAGCCTGCAGAACTATCAGAAATAAATTTCTCTATCTATAAACCGCCAGTCTCTGGCATTTCATGACAGCAGCCCAAATGAAGCAGAAGTGCTGAGAAGCCTGGAATTTGCACATCCAAGTTGCAGGTGATACCAAGGCTGCAGGTGTAGAGACCACGCGTGAGTACTGCTGCCCTAAGTGTCTGCTGCCCTAGGTGGGTGCTGGTCATGGAGGGACACTCCTTCTGTGGCAGAGCAGTTCTCTCCAGGGGAAGAAAGAGCAAGAGTGGGAGAAGGGAGCCAAGAACAGGAGATGGCACAGTGTCGCAGAACTCGGAGCTGGTTCTGTCTGATACTGGCTGTCTGACCAACACCTTGGATCCTCTCTTGTCTCTGTATGAGAGAACCATATCTAGTTGACAGGGCTGCTATGATGATTAAGTGACTATTTCAGCACCTGTCTCAGGTACACAGTACATGGCCAGGAAATGATATGTCAAGCTTCTACCTCAGTTTCCCACAATTGGTTCTCATTCAGTTTAAATAAATTACCTAGAAAAACATGTCAGGGGTCATCAGATCCCATATATGGATTGAATCATTTATTGTCCTTTAATCTCAAGGGAAGAGAATCCCTTCCCTGCTTAGTTTACAACATTGGTGTCCAACATTTTGGCTTGTGTGGGCAGCACTGAGTAAAGATAAATTGTCTCAGGTTTCATATAAAATATACAATACAGTTAATGTATATGAGTACCAAAGCTCCCTTTATTTTCATATTTTTATTATAACATTTTTAATGGAAGGCAACATGAAACTGGATATTTGGCCTTGTTTTTGTGAACCTAATGCATCAGTGTCTGGTCCGATGAATTTGATGCCCAAGTTTAATACTTAAATAGGAAAACGTACATGTCTACTTATTAACAACAAATGCCTGTCTTCACAGGCGCACACATGCAGGTTGGTTGAGATGCTTTTATTGCTAATCACTGCATGTAATGTCTGTCTGATTCATGTGGTCTTAGTTTGACTGATATGTGCGAAGGGCACGAGAGACAGAGTTAAACTTGCACTGTTTCTCCCCTGTACAGTGTTCTGCTGTCCCTTACACAGTCCCTGCTCGAGTGCTGCACAATCAGGTCATCATTTAAAAAATCACATAATAACGTTAAAAGTTTACAATCTTGCCAGGCACACCTGGCTTGTAATCCCAGCACTCTGGGAGGCTAAGGAAAGAGGATCACAAGTTTGAGCGCAGCCTGGGCCATGGAGCAACTTAGTGAGACCCTGTCTTGAAATTTTAAAGGGGTTGGGTTCTACTTCTCTTTTTAAAGTTTGCAGTACACAATGATTGCATTTATCATGGTGAATTTGCACATGTACATAACACATCTTAATTCTTTTTGTTGTTGTTGTTTCCTTCCCCTCCTATCCCTTTCTGCTCCTTCCAGTTCTTGTTCTCCCTCCCATTTGCAAAGGCTCTATTTCTACTTTTTTCAGTTCTTTCTCTTTAATTTTTTATCCCTTTTCCTTCCCTTTCCTTCCTTCTCCCTTGCCTCCATCTTTTGTTCCCCTTCCATTTGAAAAAGACTTTCCCACTCCCTCTTATTTACCTTTTATTTTGCTCTTTATTTATATTTTGGGTAAGAGAAACCATGCAATATTTATTTCAGTTAACACTGTGGTTTTGAGGTGCAGCCACTTGATCTACAATTGCCTCAAGTTTATCCTTCTTTGTGGCAGAGTAAATGAAGTAGAAGAGGCAAAAGGGCTGGACCTGTAGCTCAGTGTGAAGGGCCTAGGTTCAACTCCCAGTACCACAATAATAAAAATACAGGTAGTAAAAATTTACAACCCTGTGGGGCTGCATTACTAGCTCTCCAGGGCTGTGTGCAGACCTAGGTTGGACATACCTGTTTAAGCTGTAACATTCTGTAGAGGGAAAACTAGAAAAACATTTTCTGCATAACTTGAATAGTTTCAAGTGACCAACTCAGGCACTAGACAGGGGGAATGGGCTTTATTTTCTCTGACACCGTACAGACAGAAAGTCAGGGAAATGTATTCCAAAAAGAGGTACTTTTGTAACTTTTGTGAGTTACATCAGCAGCTTACTGGCTTGGTTGGGAGTTTTAGTCATCCTTTCCAGTGAAAAAAAACGCAAGTAGCCAAACTCTAAACTATAGCTTTAATATCCCCTTGAAAGCTTTAGGCCCCTGCCAGTTACCCCATCTTGCTGTGGCCATCATCTACACTGTTTCCTGAAAAGCTCGCTGTCTTGAAGACTTGGTTGCTGATGGCCTTTGGGAAGTGATTGCATCATCCCGTGGATTAATCCACTGATGAGATCTTAATTCGATGGCATTACTGGGAGGCAATGGAAACAGGTGGTGGGGCCCAGGTGAAGGGAGCACATCATGGGGGTTCATTTGGGGACTATGTCTGGTCCCTGGCCCCTTCCTTGCTGGCTCTTTCCAAGTCTCTCTGTTTTCTGGCTGCCGTCGGGTAAGCAGCTCTGCTCTTCCACACTCTTCCACAGTGATGTTTCTGGTTTGAAGCCAGCCAGCCATGGAAACCTCTGAAACCGTGAGCCAAAACAAACCATTCTTCCTTTATGTAATTTGTGTCAGGTATTTGGTTACAGTGACTAAAAGCTGATTTATCCCCCTCTAAATTAGGAAAGAAGTCTGGGAATGCACCTCAGTGACTGAGCACTTACCTAAGATGTGCAAAGCTCTGAGTTTGATGCCCAGCACCTCAAAAAATAAAAAATAAGTCAATAAAACAGGAAAGCAAGAGCCATAATCACTTCCCTCTGCCGGGCTCCCAGCTTCTAGACTGGAGCCTCCTGAAAATCAAGCCCCCCTCCCTCACTTTCCCACAAGTTGACTGTATGATCTGTGGACTACCCAGATGTTTTATTGCTCCTTTTTCTTTTCTGAGGAGCCATTTATTTTTTACCTCTTCAAGACAGTAGTCGAATGTTTTGTACACTTGTGGACTCAACAGATATCAGTGTCTGGCGGAGCGATGTCTTCTGTCGGCCTTTTCAACATATTTCTGTTCATAAACTTCAGAGGAATCAGAAAAATAGAAAGAGAACTCAAAGGAGACAATGCTTGTTAGGCACCTCTGATAAATGAAGGGAAGGTGGGTGAGTAGGAGAGAAGGGATTGCAGAAGCCAGAAGGCTGATACTAGTGACTTAGTAACTGTACTTAGTCTTAGAAATTACGTACTGAAGAATTCTAAGACTACACCAGCCATGTTTTCCCCTTTTCCACCAATGCAGGGGCCAGACCTGGTACTTTTAGGTCTTCTCCTACTTGTTTTACCTATGCCATTCCCATCCTGGCCAGCAACTGGTTTAGAAAACATTTCCTCTATAGATCCGGGCTCTGAACAACGAGTCAGTACTCTGTGCGGCGATAGCAAAGTGGCCCATTAGGGACATTGGAGATAACCAAAGTGGCCCATTAGTGCAACTACAGGGAGCAGAAATAACCAGAGGAACCTCCACAATTCATTACCTATCCTCTTCAAGGCTCAGTTTTAAGTGGTGCCATCATCCCTGTACTTGTTAAGCGGGTAATCTAGAGGAAGTTTCTGGTGCCTCCTTTCTCTCAAACCTTCCCTGCCTCCACGTTCAATCCAGTGTCATGCTCTACCAATCCAGTTTTACCAGTTAAATATGCGCTGCCTCTGTTCATTCCTGTTCCTCTGTCACACCTAAATTCAAGCGATCACCTCTCGTCTGGAAACTGTTTTGCATGCATGACCATCCTCCTCCAGTCTCTGCTCTACCCTGTGGCGGAGTGGCCTTTCCATTTGTTCTCTGATCTTAAAATCATTCAGTGACTTCCATTTGCTTTTAGGACAAAGACGAAACTTCACTGGGCCACAGATGCTCTCCATATAGTCCGCTTTCCTTTACTCATGACAGCCCGAAGCAAAGAGAGGGGAGAGGAGGAGCCAGGGTCCCAATATGCCCTTTGAGGGCTCATTCCCAGAGACCTTACTTCCTCCACCTCACCCCACCTCCTAAAGGTTCCACCACATCCCAATAGCACCACAGGCTGGCGACCAAGCCTTCAACACTAGAGTGTTCTGGCCTTTGCCTACCTCTCTGGTCTCACTGCTGACTGTGCCTGGTACTGGGAGACCCTCAGAACTTGAGTAGTGAGCATGCCACACAGAGATGTTGATTAAATGACTACATTAATGAATGAGCTTTAGCGTCTTCCCCTTATAACTTGGCAAAAATCATCCCTCGACCATCAATAGAATCCCTTTTTTTTCAGTGTTGAAATTGAACCCAAGGGCACTCTACCACTGAAATACATCCTCATTCTTTTTGTTTTTATTTTGACACAGGGCCTCCTTATTAAGTTGCTTGCACTGGCCTAAAAATTACAATCCTCCTACTTCAACCTCCCAAGTAGCTAGGATTACAGGCTTGTGCCACTACATTAAGCTCATCAGTGGACTCTTTAAGGAGGGAGGTCTCACACCATAACCACAGACACTAGGCTTTAATTAAAAGTCAAGTTCTAGGGCTGGGGATTTAGCGCAGTGGTTAGAGTGCTTACCTTGCAAGAACGTAGGCCTTGAGTTCGATCCCCAGTACCAAAAAAAAATTTAAAAAGTCAAGTTCTACTGTGGCCCAGTGTTCTGGATCCCAGGTAACTAAGTACCTCTTTCACCCAACCCATACATAACTCTTGGGTTTCTTTTTATCACTCACCCAACAAGGATTCTTTAGCTCCATGAATTTATCTTCTTTTTTGAATTCTCTTTGTTAAGACAGGGTCTCACTTTGTAGTGCAGACTGGTTTTGAACTCACTGTGTAGCCTAGGCTGGTCTCGAACTCATGGTGATCCTCGTGACTCAACCTCCCAAATGCTGAGATTATAGGCACGTTCCCTCATGCCCACCTTAGCCCAGTTTAAAATTCTTAGTGAATATGTTTAAAGAGAATTTATTTTTAAATCTTATTTAATTAATTGAATTATCTTGGTGCATAATCTTATTTGTCAGGATTTAGGAACTCAGCTGTCTTACGAATATGTTTTCATGATCTACTGTCACTTCTGTGACCCTCCAATGTTGCCCATTCCTTGGCGCCCTCTCTTTGTTCTCCCCACATGTGTAGCCCTCCCCTGGTCTGCCCTAGACTCATAGGAGACACCCACATATAGACAAAGGCTTGAAGTTTTCCAAACTCAGAGACACTAGTTCAATATCTCTTGGAAAGATTCCAGAATCCATATTTTAACTAGCTCTGCTGTGCTCAAGTTTTTACCTAGGAATGCCGTCTGCCGATTCTCTGCTCTTGGCTCTCTGTGTTGTTAGGCCAAATGCCCCCTGTTCTGTACCATAGTCTGAAAGAGAGTAACCTAAAGAAATAGCAATTCTTCTAAAACATTATTTCTAGGACCATCAAAGTACAATGAACTACACTTGTCTGGATAACATAGACCAATTTTCTTAGGGACACAGTTTTACTAGAACAAGAAGACAATAGGACTTTTTGTTGGCCGCACATTCATTGTCATTACATACATGCTCAGTTTATACTTTAAAAATTTAGAGTATCCCACATATAAAAGAACGATGTATGGAGATCTTAGCATAGATTCTGGAACAGAGTAAGTATTTTTTGACTGAAGAAATGGTTCAAATTTAACCTCCTCCACCAAAAACTATCCATATTAATGGGTTGCCCTTGAAGTCAGGACTGGCAGTTGTACAGACAGATATCCTCATAAGTACTTTTTCATTTTCTATATTTGGAAATTGAGAGTCAAACAGCAACTAGCCGAATCTTATCTGATTGAAAGTAGAGTTACTGATTGGGCTCTGAGTCTGAGCCTCAATTGAGATAAAATATTCATCAGATCATTGATTGAATTTTGAAACGGTCTCGTTTTGTGTGTAAAGGCTATTAAAGTACACTTAAAACCCATGACTTACACTTTTTACTCTGAATGTCCTACCAATCTAAAGTTAGGATAGCCTTGGTTTAAGTCAAATTAATATTTTTTTCATATTTGGAAAGACAAATGAAAAATAGCAAAATAGTATGGCATGCTGGTTCTCCGAGCAGCCCTGAATCTAACCTGGATGGAGACACTGCAGAAGAGACAAGAGTCTGGGGTTGGCCATACAGAACTGAGCTCAGCATCTAGCAGCTTGGAGTGTGGTCTGGGTGGGAAACAGTCAGACATGCTGTATTCTTTCCTTCCTTTTGTTCACTTCTCCCTCCTTTGCACTTGTCCAGGGAGATTAAGCCCAGTATCTTAGGAAAGTTAGGGCTGAGAAAGTAAAATACGGGCAACATTAGAGCCCACTGGAATAGGAAACACAGCAAGTGGACAGGCTGGCAGGAGTTTGAGAACCTTTTCTCCCTCTGTTCACATATGACCACCTTTCTGGGATAGAAGTTCCAGATGATTCCTTAGAAGGTATGGATAACACCAAAAGTAGTGAAAACAGAAATGGGTGAGCAAGAATGCAATACAAGAGCTTGTTCCCCTCAGGGGGCTTCTACAGCCCAAATCAAAACTAGCCTGAGAAGCCCAAGCAAGGCCCTCTCCCCTCCCTCTCTGAAATCAAACACTAGGGGCCACCATAATCGAGCGTTCCAATAGCAAAAAGATGAACTCATGGGGTAAAAAACAATTGTTCCAGAGAAAACAAAACTAATGGGAACCAGCTGGAGGTGTAGCTCAGTGGTAGAGCAATGGCCTAGCATGCACAAGACCCTGGGTCCATCCCCAGCACTGAGGGAAGGGGAGAGACACAGAGAAAAACACAGAGAGAGACAAAGAGAGAGATTAATACACCCAACATAAAGGGGGATATTGGACACCAGTAATAGGAACAAATGACTATGAAGATAAAATTATTAGAAGTACTGTATATAAAAAATGCAATTTCCCAAGGAAAGGATTTACTGCATAGCTTAAATATCAGAAAGGATACCAATGAAGAAAGATATAGGGTGCTGGAAGATCAAGTTCAAGAACTCTCAAAGAAAATACCAGGAAAGGAAGGAATGAGAGAAAACTTAAATGGTTTTAAGAGGTAAAACTATCAGCTAGGGATGTAGCTCAGTGGCAGAGTGCTTGCCTAGCAAACATGAGGCCCTGAGTTCAATCTCCACCAACACACACACAAAGAGTAAAACTATTACTGTCTCCACAATAAGTCCTCAAATAAAGCACAAAGTAAGCAGAAAAATATTTGAAGAAACAATAAAATATTTTAGACATAAAAGAAAATCGAATGCTTCAGATTATAAGGTCACATCTAGTGCTAAACAAGATCTTTAAGAGTGGGAAAATATAATTAGATACAACATGGTAAAATGCAAGAACATCAAAGCTAGAGAGAAAATCCTTAAAGCTTACAGAGGGAAGAAACAGATCAGCTTAATAAGAATAAGAACCAGTAGTGGCAGGTGTAGCTCAGTGGTAGAGCATTTGCCTCATCTGCATAATGCCCCGGGTTTCATCCCCAACACACACACACACACACACACACACACACACACACACACACACACATTCATGAAACAAGAACCTGATTGATGATGCAATTTTTTACAGCAGTGGAGAAATTTCTCCAAAGCAGTAAAGATAAGGAACTTCGAACATTTATATTCAATCAGTCTTTTATTTTAATGTGAATGTGAAATGAAGATGTTATTAAGCGTACTGGGTCTAAGGAAAATTTATGCCACAGTTTTATCCTTTCTAAAGAATTCTTAGATGAATTTCTCAAGAACGGAAATTAATTCAGGAAGAAACAACGAGGTATTAGGAAATAAAAATATACAGTACAACTGATGAAAATACTAAGTGAAAACACTAAGTGAAATCAGGAAGTCATAGAAGACCACATATTATGCGATTCCATTTGTACAAAATGTCCTCAATAGGGAATTCCATAAATTAGTGATTGCCAGGAGAAGCAAAGGTGGGTAAATGAGCAGTGACTACTAATGGACATGGGGTGATGAAAATGTTGTGCAGTTAGATAATAGTGATGGATGGACAACTTTGTGGATATACCTAAGTGTACTGACTTGCACATTTTAAAAATTACTTTAAAATAAACAAGCCTCACCTCCATCCAGCCACACAAAAATTCCTGTCCAGAGGCTGGGGATGTAGCTCAATGGTAGAGTATCTGCTTAGCAAGAACAAGGCCCTGTGTTTAATCTCATCACCAAAAGACCAACTGAAGCCCTCCAGAGTGGGTGGGAGCCTTGGAGACAAAATCACAGGCCCCCAGGGGCTGAGGAACAGCCCTGTACCCACAGCTCCAGGCCTGCAGGAGAAGGCCTTGGTTACACAGAGATAATAACGACTCCTTCCTGGGCTTTCTGTAAGAGATGAATGAAAGAACTTACACTATGTGAATAGAGAAAGGATGTGCCTAGTCCAGTGTCTGACTGATGACTTTATATAACTGAAGGTAGCTGTTAGCGGAGAAAGAAGCAGAAGGTCCTGGTGTGAAAGAAAAGGGTGCAAAACAGAAAAGCACTTTTGAGCATTCTCTATAATATCTGTAAAAATAAATTTTATGAAATAAATTTGTTTGGGGAGATATTCTTTCTTGATAAAGTATTTTCTTACTTGCTAAAATATTCATCATAGAGTTGCTTTAAAAACTAAATATTTTTAGTTGGAAAATACTATTCCATCTATCATAAACTTATGTACATCCCACTTCCCTGAGCAAATTTATTGCATAGAGTGGGTCACACTTACATTAGTATTTTAAATATTTAAGTGAGATAAGAGTGGTGAAAACATGTTTACTATTTCACTGGAAAAAAATGAGAATTTAGCTTCATCACACTATAAAGGTCTTTGTGTAAATATGAGGAAAAACATTGCTATTAAGCACAGTTACAAACACAAACTCCCAGGGAAATGTGTTATGTGAATTACCTTCACGTCAATCATGAACAGTGGCAAAGTGAACCCCTGACTTTAGTAGGCTATTTTGGAGTCGAGAGAGTGAATTAGTAGAGATTCCTTGATAGTCCCAATTTCTATATTTTAAAATACCTCCCATGTGGTTACTGTACATTTTTTATATAGGAAGGTGACTAGAGTGGTCATTTCACTGGACCCTCTCATTCCCACAAGTGGGAAGTGGAAACCGAGGGCCAGGAAGTGAAATCTGGGCGCCATGTTTGCTAGTTGTCCATGCCCTTAGGGCTGTAAACCACTTCTCTCCGACCCATTTCAGTGTTCTTTCACCCACAGGGTGTTGTCAGTACCCTTTTATTCTCTATCACTGCTGTTCCGGTAAGTCTGTATTTGTGCAGCTATGTCTTTTATATTAAATCCAAACAGAACCCCCTATACCTTTCCTTTTGACCTTAGTTGCCCGGTGTTAATGGTCCACAATGACTCGATAAACTTGACATTTTTCTGTTTTGAGATTATAATCCTATTAGGTAAGGGCCATATCTCCTCCAATATTACATTGGATAGAAAATATAATCAAAATGTTTAATAACAATCTCCATGATATTTCATTCTAATAACAAGGTGATATAGGTGCAAGTTAGGACTTCTACCAATGAGACCATAATTTTTTAGAAGTGGGAAAAGTAATGTGGGAAAATATTCTCACCACTAGTGAAAAATCACGTGTTCACAGGGTTTGCAAACAGGGAAATATTTGTGGTTTTGTCTCATATGTTTTGCTTTTTTTGGCAAAAGCAAAAGGCAGTTTTCTTTGCAATGAAAACGGCCTTTCGTCTTCGCCAATGCTTCACATCCATTTTTGCCAAGCAAAAAGCTGTTTTCCCAGGAGAAAACAGCTCAAGCTGAAATAAAAGTGAAGCACTATTTGTAAAATTTCCCTCTTTGAAAACAAAAATCACTCCACTCAATGCAAATGCCACCTGAGGGGCTCTGCACGGAGGAAGATAGTTAAAGCACACACGGAGACAAGCTTATTTAGGAGACAGAAAAGTAAGTCCAAGGTCACATCCATGGCAGTTTTTAAATCATGTCCTGAATTTAAACTTCCAATCTTCACCTCTGTGATCTACACGTGCCTCAAAAATAACTTCTAAACCAGGTGTGGCGGCATTTGTCTACAGTCCCGGCTATTTAGGAGGCCGAGGCAGAAGGATCACTTGAACCCAAGAGCTCAAGTTAAGCCTGGGCAACAGGGCAACAAAGATTCCATAAAAAAAAAAAAAATCCAGAATGTAAAATGCTACTTGTTTGTTCCTTCAATGCCATTTACACTAGATGGCTTCTGTATTAGTGACATTTTCCACCTTACTATTATACCATGATCTTTTTTGAAACTCAACAAAATGCTGCAGATTAGGAAGAGCAGGCATTATCCCCATCTCACGTAAGTTCACTGTGCACTGGGTGGAGAGGAAGGTATGTTGCTCATGTGGCTGGCTTAACCAAGGAGACTGAAGCTCGCTAATGTGACTTGGCCAAGGAGAGAAAATGTGAGAATCTGAACCCAGGAGTTCTGAAGTTCTGGTTCCTTTTTCCTGTGGGTTTATTCTAGTCCTTTTTTTTTTTTTTTTTGCTTGTTTTGTACTGGGGATTGAACCCAGGCCTCCTGTGTACTAGACAAGTGCTTTTTTTCTTTCTTTGTGGTAGGGTCTAGCTAAATCATCCAAGCTGGCCCTGAACTTGTTATGCTCCTATTTCAGCTTCCTCGAATTAGCCAAGATTACAGGCGTGCACCATCACACCCAATTTACCCTGACACTCATAATAAACTCTGATCCGAATTTCCAAAGGGAATCATGAAATTTGTTTTAATTTTTATTCTATTTTGGATTACTTGGTATTTCCCTTAGCACGGTATCTGCATCTTTTTGAAATAGTATAACCTATTTTTCATCAGGCCATCTCTGAGGCAAGAAAGATAACCTTTACGAACATTTTTAGTTTTGGAAGAAAGAACTTCTCAGTAGCCATTTCAATTGCAAATAGAGCAGTTGTCATCTTTATAGAAGTGGGCCGTTTATTACATAGAAAAATAAAAGATTGGAGCCAGTTTTAATTAATAGTGATATTTAATGAGCTATTCTTTGATAGTGCCATTAGAGAGAGTTTTTGATTCCAAGGTTCTTAATTCCTTTAAGGTTCCAAATTTTTGGTTCTAAATTTGCACCTTTATCAGAATTGTTGGTTTATAATTCATTACTTCACATTGATCAGCCAGGGTAGATAAGAGTAAATATTGTGTGAATTTTAGCCTAGATAGGGCTGTGCAGGGAATCCTTGGTGGGGTGCCACAGACAGACTTCCACCTTGCCCTTCCATCTCTCCCTGTCCTAGCCAGTCTCTTTGAATAAGAAGCCAAGTCATACCTCATGGACGGCAGGACATTTCTCAGATCTCACACCCTTCCCAGTTTCTCCACCCACTCTAATTTGCAGCCCTAAATTTACAACTTATACCACAGAACTGTGCCTTTTAAAATGGCAATATTATTGATAAATATTACATGTATATTTACCACAACAAGAACAAACTAGGGGAAAATGTGCAGCTATTTTAACTAAAGCTGTGTTTAAACCTAGAGAACTAAAAAACAAAGTATATGTGTAATTTTTCCCCTTAAAAATCGACCACTTCACTGTGGGTTGCTTGGGCTTGGATTGTTTCACCTGTGTACATTAAGCCTCCTTAAGTAGACTGATTGTCAATTTCCTGAGCGCCTGAACTTGGTCTAAACCTCTTGGAAGTCGCTCTCAAGACTGAAAACAGTACTGCGACACAAAAATTATAGATCGATGATTATTGATTGATTAAGAAGGATTTTTGTGTCATTGAACACACCTCAATTGGATACATACGGCGAACACAGTCTTAAGGAAATGACAAAAATCTTGGATCTCAAAACTCTCCATTAATAGTGCTTATCATTTGATTTTCTATCTGTCACTGTCCTTCTGTCTGTAAGAAGAGATTTCACAGAAACAGAATTAGAGCAGACCCGCTGGAGTAAACAGCAACGCGCAGTAACTAACTCTGATACCTTGGACAGCGCCTGGACGTTCTCCGAGATTCGACGCTCATTCAATTGACTGAGTGGGATATAGCATTAAACGAACCCTCGGAAAGCAAACAGCCAAGAAGAGGAGTGAGCAGAGATGGCAGCAGCGTGGAAGGCAGCAGAACAGTTGTGCCCAATTAGTGCATTAGCGCACTTCGGGAGCCCCTCGGGCTTCCAGGCCCCCGCACAGGGTGGGAGGCCCAGGGCTCTCCTGAGGCTGCATCAGCTGGATGGTAGCGGGGCATCTGGAGCACGTCTGCGGGGCCGACCGGCCCTAACCGACAAGGGGAGAGGGCTGGGCCAGCTCCGGCCGGCGGCTCTCATGCGTGTAAGCGTCTAGCCTTCCAGCCCGCTCTGCGGGGCCCTGGGTTTGGCGAGGGCAGGACCCGCGTCCGTCATCCTGCTCTCTCCAAAACGAGTATGAAGCTGACATTCATCACAGCGAACAAACACCTGCTGCCAGTAAATCGTGCCCCAAAGGAGGACATGCGGAACATCCAGCGAGTTTGCTGTGAGAACGAGAGTCTGAGCGCGGCGCCCTGGCGAAGAGGGCACCCTGTATCCGCGCGCTCATTTCAGAGATGGGAGGAAGTCGGGTGTTCGGGTTACTCCCCAAGGTACGTCCCAAGCTCAGCCTTTCCTTTCTTATTTCTCATATACAGCAGTTCGTTTATATTCTACCCGGCCTCTGCACAGAAAATTCATCTCTGTGTGGGTGGAAGTAGCCCCAACTTACTTCCGTGCTGTTCACAGAGTTATTTTCATTATTGGTACATTATGTGCTATCTGTGCAACTCACTGTACTTTGAGAAACAAATGTTGGACTCTGGAGGGGTAAAATTCAGTTTAATTGCTTAACTCTCTTGCTACCATCAGGGAGGGTATTGCTCCCATTCACTTTTCATCAAATACCTACCTATAGCAAGCTGAATGGAATCCCAGCCTCTTGGGAGGCTGAGGCAGAAGATTGCAAGTTTGAGGCTAGCCTGGGCAATCTAGTGAATCCTGCCTCAAAAAATTAAACTAAAAAAATCTGAGAATATAGTGCAGTGGTAGAGTAATTGCCTAGCATATTTGAGACCTTGGGCTTAATCCCCAGTACCACACACACACACACACACACACACACACACACACACGTTTTTATCACTAAATCTGGGTCTAAACCTTTAACAATAACAGTGATGTGAAAATAATAACAATGGTGAAATGGATTTCCATGACTTAGAATTGTGCTCAGTGCCCTCCATTTCTGTCACACAAATGCAGACTGGCAAATTTGTGTGCTCCATATCCCCTGCTGAGACATTTGGACACCATGCAAGATCTTTGCCCTTTCTTTTCTATTCTTTCCTTTCCTTTCTCTCTTCCTTTTCTTTCCTTTTCCTTTCTCCCTCCTTTCTTTCTTATCTTTTTTTTCTTTCACTCTTTTTAAGTGCTGGGGATTGAGCTCAGCTCCACACATGCTAAGCATGTGTTCCATCACCAAGCCACATCCAGTTTTTCTTTTCTATTATTATCATTATCCTTAATGATATAGGATCTTGCTATGTTGCCCAGGCTGGCTTCAAACTCCTGGGCTCAAGCAATCCTCCTGTCTCAGCTTCCTGAGTTGCCAAAGGCACATGCCACCATCCTAAGCCACCATGCAAGATCTTTCTCCTGATCATAATTTCAGTTGTTTACAGGTAAGTATTTGGTTGGCTTGGGAGAGAAAGTTCATACTTATTGAGCATTGTGTTGGTCAGCTTCCCATTACTGTGACAAAATGCCTAAGAATAACAATTTAAAGGAGGAAAGATTTACATTGGCTCATGGTTTTGGAGGTTTTGGTCCATGGTTGGCTGGCTCCGTTGTTTTTACATCTATGGCAAGGCACACACATCATGGCAGTGGGAGCATGTGGAAGAGGAGCTGCTTACTTCATGGTGACCAGGAAGCCAATGCTGTGGGGAGCCAGAGCTAGAGAGGAAGGGGCTGGGGGCAAGATGATATCGTTCCCACAGTCATGCCCCCATGACCCAAACCCCTCAACTAGGCCCCACTTCCTAATTTTCCATCAGCTCCAATAATGCCATCAAATTAGGAATCTACCAATGGACCAATCCATTGATGAAGTTGGAGCCCCCATGAGCCAATCCCTTTTTAAAAGCCCCTCACTTGGCAACCAAGCCCCCAGCACATGGCCTTTGGAGGACACTTTCAATCCAAACCATAAAACAGGACCATACACATGGTAGACATTTCCACAGGTCTTACTCACAGATTATGCCCACAACACCTCTGCAAGGTGAGTCTTTTTAACCTTAACTTGTGAATGAGAAAATGGAGCACAGAAGAGGTAAAATCCTTTATCAACCATCATGCAGCTAATATGAGGCAGAGACAGGATTCAGATCCAAGACTGCCACTTCTCATGTCCTTTCTGCTTTGTGTGACACCTCTCCTACTGCGTGCGGAATCTGTGGGACAAGAGCTGAAATCAAGCATCACTTGGAAGGCGAGAGGAAATACCGAGTGGACCCCATTCGGGACGTCCCACGTGTGTTCCCTCTGCCCTCTGTGCAGTGCTGGGCATTTGCAGAAAGAAGCAAACTTCCTCCACATCCAACCCTTTGGAGGCAATTGCCTATCTGGATTGCTACACATTCTATCATGTTTCACAAGCATTTTAAGGCCCTGTCGGCATTGAATTACGCTCCAACATCTGTCTTCAATTTTTCTGCTTCCAGAGATAGCAAGATATACCTGAGGGGGCTGCCAAAAGAGTGTCCTTCCTTAGAATCAAGATCTCAGGGTTTCCAGGGGTGTAGCTCAGTGCCACAGCATGTGCTAAGTATGCACGAGGCCTTGGGTTCATTCAAAACAAAAGAAAACTTCAAGATCTTAGAGATGAGAATTCTTAATCTCCAGAGCCTCTTGAGCCACCTGTCAAAGTTCAAATATAGGCTCTGCCACTTACTGATTAATCCTGCGCAAATTGTTCCTTCTTTCTGTATCTTAATCTCCTTGACTATAAAATATGGAAATAATCAAAGGGGATTTGCTGAGCTAAAGTGCACACAGCACTGATGTGATGCCTGAGACTTGCAGGGCCTCTTAGCTACTGCTGCCCTACAGACACATTCTCCCCTTGTCCTTGTGGCAGCGACCTTGCAGGAG